>JAQGBH010001189.1:0-35664 GCA_034698265.1 Sminthurinus aureus | reverse complement strand
GTATTTCAATATAATAGAATAAGCTCTCGTTTCTACTGGCTCGCTCCCTCCTTAGGTACTCCTGTACCCGTGTTTATGTGTAATAACTCTTACCTAGGAACAGCATGCATCATATGCAAAGTTTGAAGATTTTAGATTAGACCCACATCCTACGTAAGGCGGTACTTAAGGAAAACCACCCAAAATAACTCACCACAACACACAGACAAAAATTGCTTCCGGCGAAAGTGGCCATTTAGATTCAGTTTACCGGATATCAAGGAAACTAATGGTTTAGTTTATACCCTTCAGAACCGGATAACGAAGGCCTTTTAAAACCTTTTGGACGGAATTGGGTTTGGACGTTGCAAAGGCCTACAACTTTTTGTTTAGAAATGATGTATGGCAGAGATTGAAATATCATACTCTCATCATTATCCGGCCAACATTGTAGGCTCCACCAGAAATAATTTCCTTAAAGAACCTAACTAGGGATTTGTCAGGTCAAACCGCAACTCCAGAGACTAACACCCATTGCAATGTACGGTTACGGTAATCCGGTTAACTAAATCTAAACGGCGTTACTCGCTGCGTTCTAGATTCTCCCCGATTCGTACGCGATGTGCTCTCAAACCACATATGATGTACTAAATATGCTCCAAGCCATTCCAAGACAGAAACAAGAATTGCTCTAAGTGCCGGCAAAACTTAACCAAAAGAGCATCGCTGGCCGGTGGAACATGAATAGTCCATGGGTGGATTTTAAAAGGGTTTGCAGTCGCATCCGAGAACTGTAATATTTTGGACATTGTGCATACGTTCTATGTTCTATCAGATCTTTATATGGACTAACAGGTACTCTGGAAATTATGCAAGATTTAATATACGACGTAAACTACATTTCGAACCGGCACGAGTATGGAACGTACGTAAATACCTAACTTCATGTCTGGAATCATTGACACTCCGGCACACAATGCCGTTTTTGCTCATATTCACGGATCCGGTCAACCAGGCAATCTGGAACAGCGCTCTGTTTGCGTGTATGTCAAGAAACAACAACTTTGGATCCAGAAATTATAAGTACTGGAGCATAGACCGTAAGCATCGTTTGAAACATTGTAGTTATGCTGTAATATTGGAGTTGGCTATGTCTAACATAAAGTAACCGAACACTGACTTCTTGAAGATTTAGCGGCGAAAGTTATATTTTACAAGTAAGACCACGGATACGGTAAAACGTATAAGGTTTTGGCAGATGGCCGGATCTATTTCCGTCAATGTAGTCTGTGCACGGCCTCGTGATCAATGGCGATTCAAGGTGTGTCTCACGAGTTTAGAAACCATGTATCCTGTCCGATTCAGTTTTTTTACCGATATGAAGGTGGCTTTCGCAAACGTGCCCTTAAACGCCAGTTTTACGGAATTTGGGTGCGGTATGGGGTAATGTAAGACCGTAACCGTATATTTTAAACCATAATAATATCGATGTACACCATGTTTTTAAGCACATTTTTCTTAGTATATTTTATTTTTACAGAATTCAAAATAATGAATGTTGATTGTTTTGAAATTGTTGAGTATAATAGTTGGGTATCTCATTGGTCGTCCAAATTTAAGAAACATCAAAATGGTTTGCAAGGTTTCAAATTAAATTGATTCTTTTGTATCGTACAAGTTGGCATTCTACTATTGTAGATGAGGCATATCGAAAAGGAATTATTTCAGAAAATATAATTCCTATTCAGGTTCAAGAAGTGTGCGTCGTGCGACACCTAGCGGCAGCTCTAACTTTGGCGCAAGTTTTGAACTTTCTGAAATTAAAAATCTTGTCTAAATAGAGATTGACAATTAATTAATTGAAATCCTGGAAATTCGTCTACAAAATTGTTGTCAAATCGTCTTCTGTAGCGACATTATAATGGCAGCATCCACGAGTGGGTAAGTTGTGATATTTTGTATATTTGCTATATTTAATATATATGTATATTCGCGTCAATCTATTCTATATTAATTTAACCAACCAGCTAAAATGTACATATCAAAGTTTGTAAACATGTTGTTGTGAAGGCCGTTGGCCATATCGACTTGATGACAATAAATAATAATAATAATAATATTAATTTAACCCCCCTCCCGCCGTTTCCTCACATTTGAGCTGGAGATTCTAAAATATTTTGCATTTTCTTTTTCTTTTTAGGGTCAAGGATAAAATAATACAAAATCTTGAGGAAGTCAACCTTCAGGTCACCGTTCTGCATGATAAGTTATTAGACTTGTATCAAGAAAAAAAACTTGAAAATGTCCTTCATGAAACGAAAGAATTAATTGCCGATCATATTTCCGTGGGAAGAATGGCCAGGAAGCGCAAAAGCTCTGAGGCTCTGACCAGGATCCACCTTGGACTCGAAACTATGGATAAACAGAAGTCGCCTGATGGTGCCAAAAGGTTGCGGCTGGAAAAATTGCAGGTGAACATTTTTGAGGAGACTGATGAGCATATGACCTCTACCTTTGAGGTGCTGAATGCAACAAAGTACATCCTTCCTAGGACGAACCTTGGGATTTTGGAACGAGGAAAAACAATCCAACATCAGTTCGAAAGCATAGTCACAGCATTACAACCGCCGAAAGAGGGTGAAAAATGTAAGTACAAATTCAATCTAAATACCTGTGTCCAATATTAATTAAAAATTACCAGACATTAAAGCACATTTTTAGTTTTTATCAAAAAATTTAATCTTGAGGTCGTGCTTATAAATATTCATCGTAAACATTATCAACCTGTACAATCCAACATTCACTTTTCTTATTTCACAAAATCCCTAAACTAATATATTTTATTTCAGTGAGTGCTGACGATCCGCCAGTTCTATTCCGAAACCTTATAAGAGATCTTCAAATGGTTAAGAAGGAGTTGGCGATTCTTAAGGCGAAGGCTGTGTCAAATCTCGAAACTATTCAAGACCTGGTTGAAGATGGAACTAGAATTGTGGATTATTATTTTAAAACAGTAAAGCAACTCGACGTCACCGGTGAAAACCAGAGTATGAAGGATCTTGTCAGCCTAAATATGAAATACGAGGGCTTGCTCAACGCTATCATTGAAACGGTGGACGTTTGTTCTTCTCCTATTGCTGAAATAATAAAAGTTTTGCAAGATAATCTTCAGTTGCTTCCTCGCTCACCAACATTACCTCTCAGCCTCCAGGTTGATCTCGAGGCCTGGAATATCGACAAATAGACCAGCTTCTCCTCCCTTTGTAAGCCTTCTGAACTGACCGCTATCCATATTGAAGTGTTTGTTGAAATATAATCTGTTATAATTCGTATTTTGTGTGTAAATGTATGAAATACACATGTCTTATACATTATAAGTAGGCAATAATGTTTAAAGTAGAATTGTTTTTTTTTCTAAAATTCTACTAATTGTGTAAAAGTAAAACTTCATTATCTGTATCTTACAAGCCGTAAAAAAATTAATAGCTAGTTATGTTTGTGTTTCTGTTCTTTAGGGAAGAATCGTATAATTTCTATCGAAAGCTCGAGAAATTAATTAATAAAAATTAGTTAATTAAAATGAATTCCGTTACAATCATTGATTTATCATCAGATGAGGATAATCGTATAATTGGTAAAAAAAAATCTAACCTTAAAAATAATTCCGGAAAACTGGAGGTTTAACACTAAGTTGAGCGGCTCCGGTTGAAAAGGCATTTTGTAAAGGACTCACCGGAACAATTGAGTAAATTTGTATATGAATTTTGGAGTAAGAGTAGTTTATTATCTATGTGTGACAAACTGTATGGTCTAATTTTTAATTGTTCTTTGATATGTAAAGTATTGATAGCTGTTTATATTTGGCTATTTATTTAATAGGGATCATAAGTAATCTAGAATAATAATCCATCAATACTTATATATACTACTGTTATCTTTGCATTTATGTATTAGATTCCACCCTAGTAAGTGAACACCGCGATCAATAGTCCTTATACGAGTATTTCCAAATCTGGTTTATCAGTTCCAATATTTCATGTAATCTTTATTAAATGTGCAGGTATGATGAGGTAAGTATTTTACTAATTTCTAAATTGGTTTTTGTTCTTTTTCGTAAACATAGTATGGTTTATTTAACAGCAAACTTTCACGTTATATGTCTTGACAAGCTCCTCATTTATTTCAACGGATTTATAAAACCCTGCATAATCTGTAATACCAAATTAACATCAAAAAACCTATACAGTTAAATATTTTTGAATGCCTTTACTTCACTAATGAAAAAAAAAATTCCCTAGAACTTGATTTGACACTTTGATTTTGTAATTTCTTTTACTCATGATTTGTAACCTTTAAGACTACACTGCATGCTTTGTACAAAATATAACAGCAAACCATTCTTCGAACATATATTTCTCAAACTCATTAACAATAATTCCGGCAAAATGGAAGTTTAACACTAAACTAAACCGCTCCGCTGAAAAAGCCATTTTGTGTACAGCTTACCGGAACAATTGATTAATATTTTTATGTTATTTACAGTGTTGAACAAAGTTTTGACACTTCCTTTCTCCGCGCGATAGCTATCGTTTCTTCAATCCATCCTACTAAGTGAAGACCACGATCAAAAGTTCTTAAACTCAAATTCTTCGCCAAAAACTTAAAACATCAAACATTATACCTGGATACATCCTTGGAAACGAGACTTGAAACCGGAGCTACATAAATAAAATCAACTGTACTCAAATTAACCCTGAAATTCATTCTAAAAAAAATATGCATAAAAAATGAAGAAAGTATGAATTATAAATGTTTTGAAACAATGCAATCTCTAAAATCTGATTTAGAAACAAACTGGTGTGAACAATTAAAAAACACTAGCACCTAAAAAATCGAAATTTGAAGATACAGCAAAAACCCTTTAGGTTTTAAGTACATATGGGTAGAGGAAGAAGTGTACCAAGTTTCAGCCGAATCCGGGTTGCGCATGTAAAAAACGTCCCATGTCAGTCCGCTCTGTTGGTTCCTGATAGAATGTACGAACCTAGGAATCTTAATAATTGAACATTACAACTAATTTCTACATGCAATCAGTTTTCCGCTCTTAAAAATTCGTTTAAATGGCCCCGTTTTTTTTCTTTTTACGTTCCCAATTCTGAGCTCTGAATTTTGATCTCGAGTTTTGTCTGTTGAGTGTTTAGAAGTTAAAATTAAGAGTATCCATGAAAATTGGGAGCCAAGCTACGAGATAAAGAATGAAGTGTACAGTACTAGTTAATAGAATATACGGGAAGAGCGGTAGTAAACCCAGAACTGGTTCTTTGAATAATACAAAAAATCCCGAAATTAACAAGTCTGTGTACTTTCTGTACATTTTGTACATGTGTTTGTATGGTATCTTCAAAATCAGCTGTGAAAAATACATGTGAAAACCTGGGCATCCGCATTTGAATTGGAATCTTGAGTCTGGAGTCTTGACTCGGGCATCGTAAACTTTAAGAGTGACTACTTATAAAACTAAGAAGCTTCAAGTTTCAAGCTGTTCTTGTTCATTTGTTTATAAATAATCTACGCAAGAAATTACGGAGAAAACAAGAGATTAGCTAAGGCTCATAACTTCACAAGAAAAAAAAGGAAAATGAGTAAAGTGTAGTTAGGAGAATTCATATTCATCCAGTTCCAGTTGGTGTAATCTTGTAAATTGTAAATATCAGAAAAGGAGGAAAAACGATTTTTTCAGAGAATTCTGGCATCTGTATTGCATTTTCCATTTTCCATGCTCCATTTTCTTTTTATATTCATATTGATCCAAACCTAGAAACTAGAATCTAGAAAAATTCATTATTCACCTACAAGTCTGTATTCTATATTCTATATACATGATCATTCCTTGAAAATTTCAAAGTGTTGAAATCGTGACGAAGAAGAAGTCCAAACAAGAAACAACACAGAATAAACAGCACAATACATTTTAGGTGCTACATAATGAAATCTATCAAGTATGAAAACTGAAAACTGGCTTGATCCTTTATTCTCTATTTACATTTATCTTATTGGAGTTTTGAGTTGTGAATTTTGAGCTTGAGTCTAGATAAGTTTCATTTAATAACTTTTCTCAACTCCTTTTGACTGCCCTCCTGCCGCTCCTATGTATTCCGCTTCATGCTATGTTCTTCTTTCTCTTTTGATCTTTGATGTACAAGATGTATAAAGTGTATCGCACCTCCATCCTCCTTCTCCTTCCCATTCAATGCAGCAGAAACTCTGCCCAAATCTGTGTAAAAAATATGAACATCGTACATCGTACCTGTATCTTCCATTCGATCTTCCATCTTTCATCTTGGATATTTTTATCCTCGGGTTGTTTTCTTGAATCCTGAACTTGAGCTTGGATTTTGGATTTTGGGTATTGAGTATTGATGTTAGAATTGCAGTTTACCTCCGGCTCAAAGCTCCAAAGTTTCAAGCATGATATATGAAAAATGAAAAATGCCTCAAGAACATAAAAGATCTGCAACGATATTAAATGAATGATGAATGCCAATTCACAATTCACCTTTTACTTTTTCAAATCAATGGTAGTTGCTTTTGCTTTTGGCTTTGGCGTTGACTTTTGACTTGTGACCTTTGCTTTTTTTCTCACTTTTCTTACTAATGGTCAAAATGCCGCCTGTAAAGGCGCCAAAATGATGTCGTATTATTGAATGTTGAAAAATGAGACATGGCACAAAAACAACAACAATACCAATAAAAATACACACACTTGAGTATTGAGCATCGAAAATCAAAAATCAAGGCAGAAAAAGGTTACTAATTTCAAAACTCTTTGGAATAAAACCACAAAACACAAAATGTAAAATGTGGGACGTAGGATCAACAAAATAATATTATTCATTACAACATTATTTATGAATGTGTACACTGTAAATACGGTACTGGATACTGAATACAGTGATGCAAATAACAATAATAATTCCTTACGTTTACTAAATATCATTGTCATTGTTTTTAAATTAAATAAATACCTTTTTTTCAACAGTAATGTAGTTAATTACTTTTGCCTTTAAAAATAAATAGCAAAATCCAAAATCCATCTCCATCCAAACTTGAAACTTCAAGCACACATGTACAATGTACATTGTACATACATTCATTCCGACTCAACAGTAATAAAAATAATATTTCATCCATTATTTAAAATAAGATTTAACAGTTTAAAATCATTATGCACAATCAGTTTGTTCCGTTGATCAAAAATCTAAAATTGGATAAATCGTAATAATAAAATAATAAAATGAGAAACATCTGAGTTTTCTTGTCATTTTAACCGTACGTTTTGGAGTACATGATGAATAAAATTCTTTCACAATTGACAATTGACAATCCTAAAAGTTTCCTCTTCAAGTGTTCCAGTTTTGTTTAGCAAGCTACAAACGTGAATTATGTGCATATCGAATATTGAATACAAGTTTCGTGATTTCATGTAAATGTTACTGGAAACTGGAAACTGGACTTTTGACCTAAACAAACGAGCGATAAAAATAATAACAAGTTTTGAATAGTAAAAATAGGCCTTGAGATTAATTCAAGTTTAATTCTAAATTTTTGTGTGGTGCTGGCCGTAGATACCGGCTATTTACAAAGTCAGTTACATATCTAAATACTTGTACATTTTTCTGTCACATCGTTCCACTGATCAATAACAAGGTTTGTTGATCTCGATCTTGATCTTGATCAGAAATGAGGTGTGATGTCTTCGGTTAGAGATGTGAAGGACAGTCTTCTTCTTCTTGTCCTTTTTCACCATTCACCATTCATCTTTCATCTTTCCTCAAGTATCAAGAATCAAGATAAATGTTGTAATGGACACTGTTCATTCTTCATTCTGCATGTCATCACTTAATCTTTTATCTTTTATCTCTGTACACTGGTTGTGAGGAAGATGATGGTGGTGATAATGGATAAAAGTTGTACATGTTGATGATATGGATTGGATTTGTGAGTAGCCGCTGCACTCGATGTTGATGTGGAGGCTGAGAATGCTGTGGAATTACTAGAAGAATTGCCATTATCACGACCGTTGACTCTTCCTAAACGACTCTCGAGGTAAGGGTGCAAATAGCGTCTTTTTGTACCTGGTGCAGAATCACTCGCATCTCCAGACTCTGTGTAATGAAACGATACATATAAAATACACACATTCATTATTCATGTAATATTTATTATGCATCCTGCAGTCCAAATTATGAATTATGATAAACTTTTAAATAAATTATAATTGTAAATTGCAAGCGTAGGAAACGAGAAAGTACTAAATTATCCCAACTTTCTGCATTTTACTTCTCCTTACGCTTACCATCATGATTATGATTATTATTATGATTTTGAGTACTGTTATGATTATTACATAAAATGACCATAAATGTAAAGACTTAATTGACGCCTAAAGTCAGTCTAAAGTTGTCCATATATAAAAACACCACATGAACAAGAAGAAAGAAAGAATCATGTCCAAATTCATAATCCACATGTTTTAGAGATTCCCAAATCTTTAAACCTCAAAGCTCAAAACTCCAAAACTACATACATTTTGCATCAATTTTCACCTTTACACCCAACACTCAACTCCCATTTTTCACAACTCGTCCAAATCCAAATCCAAATTGTTTCTGGTTTCTGTAATTGACTCGCCAAATACGGTGAATATGCTCATTTTATACATGTATTACACATTACACATCTGTACTTAAATATTGACCAAACTCATTTAAAAATGCACACACTTTAATTTCCATTAAGTTTCTCCTTTCTCGATTCCTTGAGGTTAATCCGTTGTAACCTACAGCACCTTTGCAAGTTTAACACCAAACATCAACAACTGCAGTATAAAACTCGAGATACGGAATTATTAAATGGTGTTTGGAGTTTGGTGCTGGCAAATTTTTAAAGAGGCTTTGTTCTCTGTTCTTTCTTCTCAAGTGCTACATTTCCTTCTTGAATCTTGAATTATAGCCTGTCATAACTTATAATCACACGACATATTATGCACTCATCTGTTTTCTGTTTTGTATGTCTTGGTAAAAGTACTTTATAATTAAATTCACTCGGAAATTTACGCATCTTTTACGCGTTTTTGTTGCTCGTTATTGTTATTATGTAGCAATTTGCCACGAGGAACTATTCAAACTTGACATTAAATAGTTGGAACAAGGTAAAAACACGAAAATATGGAAATATTATTATAAAAGTTGAAGAACTAACCAAGCTCTGTGATGTACTCTTTCAGGGCTGTTGTATCACTTTCACTTGAGGATGCATCTGCAACAATTAATCATGGTTTATGATCAGTCATTAGTCAATTAGTCAATTTAAACATGATTTAATTAGTCTCTTGGTGATGATTTGAGATTCGAGATTGGAGATTCAAGTGATTTACACTTGAACCTTAAAACTTGAACATGTAGTTTGTACAACGTTATGCAATTTTTTGTATAAATCTATGTAAAATTAAGGATAAACAATGATAAGGTGAAAGCGAAAGATTGAGAAGACAAATCCAAAATTTTTAAATGTTTGCCATTTGTCATGTCCATTTGCCATGTAAAATTTGATTTTGAATTTTATAAGGCCCCAAACACAATACACGTTGTGTTTTTAGGTAGAAAAGTTTGGATAGTTTAGTTTTTAAAAATCCTGCTGCTGGATTACGCAATGAGAAAAGAGAAAAGTGTGTGGAAAATGGATAAAAAATTCGAGTTTACTGGGAAAAGTAGCAAAGTAGCAGACGGTTGAAATGGGACTCCATCCATATTTATTACGAGCCTTTATCGCTGCTTCATAAATCGTGTCTTGATTTAATCCCCTTAAAGTGTAGGACTTGGTGTGTAAAAAGGTACTGGAAGTATCTGCTGGAATCCTACAAAACACAAAACATCATGACACACACAGAGACATTAAAACATGTTCAATGTTCATACTGTGTTTTTATATTACATCTACTAATGTCAGACTACATATAATATAAATCTACACTCTAAACTCTAAACTACAACTAAAAAGACATTTAAACTTTTGTTGGCCACATTTTCCCATGATTTTATAAAGGCATTACACATGTAAATAAGCACAAGAGTTGTGTACTTTTTTATGCGTATACAATGTACATTTATAAGAATTCTTATCCATTACCCATTATCCATAAAAAATGGAACCAAACACTAGACGTACGTGAGTTCAGTCCAGACTGGACTTTTATCTTCAGTGTGCGCCGTCAAGGGTCTGGATGGTGCAGGACGAAAGGCGAGCCGATAATCAATCAACGGACTGTAACATTCCACAGCCCAAAATAGTTGAACTTGAACGTCAATTGGACTTGGACTTTGATTCCGGGGGTTTTTCTCCGTGCTCTCTTCACTGGTTTTGTCCTCTTCTGTCGTCTCCTCTTCATTTTCATTTTTAACCCCATCTCCAGACTTTGAATTTGAATTTGAATTCAGATTCAGATTCAAATTTAGATTAAGATTTCTACTATCATCAGAAACTGTACTACTTTTTCTCCTGGGTGGTAGCAGGAGGGATTCTTGGGACAGTGGAAGTGTTTCCCATCGGCTAATCACAGGTGGATTGGAAATACCTTTAAAGCCAAAAACCAATAGAAAAAAAGAACCAATGTACATGAAATAAAATACACTTGTTTAAACATAGTTTGTCACGCTGTTGCAGTAGAAACACAATTTACATTGCACAGATTGCACTACCTTACAAATTACAAGTAGTAAAATTACGTTAAATATTAATACACCGAGTCAGTTTCTCATTAAACTTTAAGCGCGGCATTTCTCACATGAACTTCATTTGTTAACAAATCCCAAACACCAGTCGAGAGTCGAGACAGGAATGAAAGTAAAAGTGTGCAACTTGAAACTCAGCAGTGTTGGTCGTGTTCGTTTAGGCAGTTTATAGTTTGTGGTTGTGACCACGAGCCATTTTTCTGATGTGGTTTTTGATGAATACATTTTCTGGGTGCTTATCACACTTTTTCTGTCGCTGTTGCATCAACAAATTTTGCAGTGTATTGTGTGCGGACATGCTGCGTGTTACATGTGTGTGATGTGTACTCTGACTTTTTACATGAAATAGGCTGATGCGGCATCTTTTGAACTTTGTACACAAACCATACCATGTTCTAGACTCTGGACTCTGGACTCTAGTAAATGAATGCTCTACTGAACACTGGATATTTTAACTCGTCTTTGAATTCATTCAGTATTCAGTCTGATCTTGAGTTCAGATTCAGATTCAAATTCAAATAAAGTCCAAATGCTTTAATGGGCAGAAGAGACAATCGGCAGTCGGCAAGATTAAAAGGAAAATTATTTTTCAACTGACCAATTTTTACACTTGATTTGAAGTTTGAAATTTTAAGTTTGAATTATATTATCATTCCATCGATAAAAAAGGTTTTACATAAAAAATTGAGAAATTAGGAATAGCTATTCCATATTTAATATTCAGTCACTTGATTCTTCTGCTGTAGTTTTTATTTTATTTATATTTTATTTATCTATTTATTGCTGTCTTGTGTTAGTTACTCACCAGAAAGTTCAATGTGTCTGAGATCAAATCCCATCGAGCTGTTGGCGACACATCCGTACATTCCAAAGTCAGCCTCTCGCACCGAGTTGATGACCAAGGCATACTCCTTATTAGCTCGCGTCTCCACGTGAACTCGGTCCGAGAGAGCAACTAGTTTTTGTCCAATGTACCACAATACCTGTGGGTTTGGACATAAAAATACAAAATACAAATTACAAATATTCATAACATCAGTACTCAAAAGTCAAGGAGACAAGGAGACAAAGCAGAGGTAAAACATGGGTGATCAGAAATCCCTTGGTTAAACAGACCAATTAAAAAGTGTGGTGTGGGGAGAAAAAGTAATTCGGGCCCATTTTACACTGTACAAATTTAAATACTAAACTTTGACCCCGCCAACGGCGAAAGCGACAGGAACGGTTAGTTTGAATTTCAGTTTGAGTTTCTGTAGGACCATTACATTAAGACAGAGGGGATCTCAATGGTTCTTGAATCTTGATGTTATGAAAATAGTACGCCTGGTGATTTTCACTAATGTCCAATGTCTACTGTCTACTGCCTCTTCATTTTGTGAAAAGGATATAAATAAATCGAAACGTGTACACTGTACAAAAGTCTATGGTCAGTTTGGTACAATTTTTGTTTTGTTTTTCTTCCTTTTCCTTCCTTGTTTACAAATGTACCTACAAACTACAAACTACAAAGGCACAAAAATAAAACATCCCGTTTCCCATACAAATGACCGGTTTAAACGTAAATGACCTTTTGACTGACTTTTGACTTTGTCTCTCGTCTCTCTTCCTCAACCCAGAATCCAGAATATATGTACATTTAACTCTTTTCTCGTTGTGTTGTTGTTGTTGTTTTATTTCTACTTTTTACCTCTAATGTCTACAAACTAAAACGTACTACAGTAAGTGTACGTAATAACGGTAAAAGTTGAACAAAAAAACTGTCATAAAACCTACAACCTACAATATTACTTTTAAACCCCATGTGAAAATAAACAAATGTTCGTGGGTGCAATATTATGCAATATGCCAGTGTTTTTTCTCTGACTCCATTTTTATTTCCATACTGTACTAAAAATGGTTCTTTACTCAATACTTAAGTGACTTGTAAATGTACAACCAATAGCAAACAGTACAAAACACAAAATACAAGATAATGCAAAGAAATTATCATCATCATTATCATTACAGGTACAAAGTTAAGTTTAATTATGACTTTTGAGGAAGTACGGAAGTTTTGACATGATATTTTACAACATTTGTATACAAAATACAAGTGTATTGATATAACTCACCTCAGCCTTTGGATCAGCATGAACGATGCAAATGAGTGTTGATCTGTAGCCAACACCACCGTGAACTCGTCTCTTTGGAACTTCCACTTCAGGTGTATCTGGAACGAGGATAACGAGGACAAACAAAAGATATTATTATCATAATTTATCATAATAACGATAACAAGGAGCATTGGTTCGTTTTTCCTCCCCATTCCTAAAAAACAATAAAAAGATTTCTTCCAACTTTCTTTCCTTCTTATGTAAAATATCTATATGTCAAATGTAAATGCATCAAAAATAAAATAATTGGCTCAAAAAATCCAAACTCCAAGAACGAAAACATATTATTTTTCTTTGTTTTCTATCCAGGAGCAAATCATATGGAAATCATGAAAGAGATTTTAATGAGCCCATTTATGATTCTACTGAATTTTTGTTGTTAATGAGAAAACTGGGTCAAGGTCAAGTTTAGAGTTTACTCGAAACTCGATATTATTTCCTCTGCTTGTTCGTCGTACATAAAACAAAGCACATTTTTGCTCCACAAAGACAACGACTACAAAGAGTATCATTAAAATTCCAGCAAGTTAACAGCTAATTATAAGTTATCTACAATGTAAATTGTTTTTCCTTTCTTCTCATGTAAAATGTGTGTGTGTGTGAGCAAGTAGGAAAAAATTCCTGGGTTAAATTTGTATTGCATGCTAAAAACTGAGTAATTTAGAATGTAAAATGTAATGCTAATTTGCATTTGTATTTGTATCCGTATTTCAATATACTTGACTAGTTTACTCACGAAGAACACGGAGATATACAGCTCCAATGGCGGGCAGTCCAATTCCATTGTCTGCAGTGCAAACGTACAGGCCTAAATAGAAACACAAAATAGAAATACATGGTAAGTGAACTGTTAAACACGAAAAAATTATTCAATGTGTGTAAATTGTAAAGGTAGCATGTTTTTTTACATCAATTTTCTCACTTGCACAACAATAATAATAATAATAATAATACGAACAAAGTTGCAATTGTTTCTAAAGGTGCTTTATTCACAAAAATAGTCATGTTTTGCATGCGAAAGATGAGATATGTACAATGTACATGCATTTTTTGAATATCTGTATCGTACATGTACTTTCAAGTTTCAGGCATTTATCAATTGTTTATTTACCAGAGTGTTTCCTCGAAACTCGTTCCATCGTTATTACAGACTCGTTGTGGAACTTTTGATAATTTCTAGGTAGAGGTCCATCCTAAAAGTACATGTTCATGAAATTGAAAAGGAAAATGTGAGTGTACTTGAATGTAAATTATACATTATATAATATAACATGCAAGAATGATGATTCAAAATATAAATATGTACAAAGTTGCTCGAGTCAAGAGTCTTGAGTCTTGAGTTTATATTACTCAATACTCAATTTTGTAATTGCTGTACAATGTAAGCATGCAAGCATTTTACTTGTTCTCTGAGACGGGACTGGACTGGATCAGAGCATATATGTTCCGTAAGATATAATGAATAACTATACTTTATACAAGAATTACATAACTCTACACGTTTTCACTGTATTTCAACTCGCATTAGCTGATTGATGATTATAATATTCATTATTCATGATTGGCCATTCACGTATTTGGGTGGCGTTTGGCACAAAACGTTGCTTTACAACTTGAGAGCAGCAAGTTTTTTGTACATTATTTAATTTTTTCCCCGTTTCGAACAGCATGTTTCAGTTCGTTAGTGAAAATTAAAACAATGTTTTACTACAGTTACTCTTTTTCCTACTGCCGTATCAATAACATTAATCAGTCAGAGGTCGAGAATCTAGAATCGAGAATCGAAAGTGGAGAGTCGAGCATTGAGAGAAAAGAGAGGAGAATGAAGAAATCATCATAGACCACCCTGACTCTGTTTTTTGTTCTTCTTTTAAACACCACGCTTCCTCATGTCTCGTACCCAGTCCGTAGTTTTGTAGATATTACGTGCATCATATGCGTCGTTTTATTTGAATTTTCAATACAATTGACACAGTTTATTGTATTACGTCATCATCTTCAATCTCCAGTTCAGTCCAACAATAACAATTTATGCGTCACCACTTAAAAAAAATGTGACAGGAAATGAAATGAAGGGAAACTTACGCGTCTTGTCCAGGCAATCCTATTTTCGTGATAAATTACAAAGAAAACAAAAACAAAAACAGACATTAGATGAAATGACAAAGTTTTACGATCTCCCAATTAAAATAATACAAATGACAGATGACAGGGTGATGAGAATGAGAGAATTGAACATGGATTATTGATTATTGATTACCGCGGTGTGGGATTTCCTTGAGGCACACATCCCATTTGAACAACTTCTCCTTCATTCACCTCAATACTGCCTTTTGCTGGCAAAATTGTGACACTCGGCGGATCTAAGGTATAAAATTTTGAAAATGTATTCATGTTGCAAGAGTTTTAATCCAGAGTTTTGTTAATAGTATTCTGAGTAAAAAAACAAGCAACACATGTATAACATAATGATAACAAAATGTACAATCTACCATCTAGAATCTAGAATCTAGAATCTAGAAGCACTCCATTTTGAAAGGCAAGTAAGAAACATAGAATTTCAGCACTTTGAAAAAAAGCTTCGAAATTGTAAACTCTAAAGCGTAGCAACGATAAGGATTTGAGTTATTTTAGACTGATTTGGGTTGAAAAGAAAAGGCGTCTTACTGATGTATTTGATACATTATCATTTATCATGCAAGTGGATTCAGTGAAAAATTCAGCACAAGCCAAAGTTATTCTGTTTTGTTAAGAGTTGGTTCCACTTTCCACTTATTTTTGCGTGTCTAAAAACAAGCTGTAAAAAGTAAAAGTACACAAAAGCAAAAACACTGTTTCTCGAAAGACCAATAAGCCTTATTATTGTTATACAATCCTCCGCTTTGAAAGACGTGTAATATGAGAGCAAGGGTAGAGTTGAGTGTTGAAATAAATGAAAATATTTTCAGTCGTCTCATTTTTCATCCCGAGTCACTTCCGAGAAAAAGAAAGTAGAGCTCTGTTCTCGTCCACCCTTTTACTCCTTTCAATGTTCAATGCGTTGTGAATGTTGAGTTGTTGTTATTTTTACAATTTGTTTCGTGTTCTGAGTAAACTTGTCTATTTTTCAGTGTGTTATTCATCTAGTTTTGAGTCCAGTTTCTAGTGTCGAGTGTCGAGTGTCTAGTTCTGGTGTCTAGTGTCTAGTGTCTAGTGTTCGCTGTCATGGACAACAGTGTTTCCTAGGGGCTCCTCATCTTTCCTTCCATCTTTGAACTTTGAACTTTGAACTGGTCCTCTTCTCAACATCACCTGACATTTTGTATTTTGTATACAATCGTTTACTAGTCGGTCACTGTCACGTTTCTTCTATTGCAGTCCATTTAATTTAAAGTAAACAGCTTTAAAATTTAAAAGCAAGCATTTCATATATGTACAAACATTGAGAATTCAACAATGACAAATCAAATGAGCATCACATAAATCCGCAAGCAAAAATCCACACTCTATATAAAAAGAGGGAAAGGACAAAAAGGCTACAAATAAATAATGTTAATTGACAATTGACACAGTACTAAAATTGGCTCTATTTTATATATATGAAAAACCTCACCTTGAACAGAGACTGAATGTGTTATTTCTTGTGAGAAGTACGGTGACACGAGACTGCAAATATACTCGCCTTCGTCCGCAAAGGAAACTTGGGATATTTCCAGTGTAAAATTTTGATACAGTCGAATCCGCCTCGAGTTTTCCGAGTAGGTGGAAATGTTACTTCCAGCAATTATGTTTTTCTTATGGCGCCAAAGAATTTGGTTTTCACCTGTAGACACAAAGACGTAGGGAGAACTAGATTAATTTTGTACATTGTCCATAGTGACGAAAAATACAACTTGTATCGATTTTCATTAAGGGTGCGGAATAGGAAATTCGGACAACGCTCAATACTCAGCAAACATTAACAGAAAGTCCGGGAGAGGCTTTTACCTTTTGCACCTTGTGCCTTGTGCCTTTACAAATGAAATTTTCTCTCCTTTCTAATTTCTAATTATTTGCATTATGAAATGGAATGCAGTACAGAATGTAGAAGGCTTGAAGCTTGAAAGAGGAAATAAGCAAGAGAAAAGTGAAACTGCTGGATGAAAGCGACAGCTAGAATCTAGAATCTAGAATATCATCACCGTCACTTCATCCTCAATCCTCTAACCCGCATTCTACATTCTATTTTCTGTTTTCATGTAAATGGCTCTTGCTCTACAATCTACATTTCAAATTATGCGCTTGTAATTTCATGCATGTAAAAGTCAACAGGAACCAGGTTTTCAATCCCACATTTCTACGTCCCATATTTCACTTGTCCAAAGTCTAAAATATAAATTCCAAATTCCAAATTCCAAAGTCCACAGCTATTTATCAGAGTGAGACTGACAATTAGAGCTGATCTTTGACGTCCTCACGTTTTGAGTTTTGAATTTTGAGCAGCCTTCTATTTTATTTCATTTCATTTCACTTTCATTTTCCTCTCCACAACTCCCACGTTTAAACTCTGTTTCGTATTAGGTTTTCAAGAGAGCATTCTCAACTTGTAACCAGCCAAAAGTGATTTTCTCCATCTTTGTTTCACATTCTCTTGCAGAATCTAGAATCTAGAAACTAAAATACAACTCTTGAGCTTAAACTTAAACTTAAACTACGGCTTCAAAGTGCGGGTACGGAATCAAATCCGAATCCAAATCAGACTGTGGTTAGATTTTCAAGAAGCTGCTCCTCTTCACCAAGAACAAGAACAAGAATACTGATATTCTTACACAAAGTTTTTAAATAAATCATTCCTACCTCCTAGCGCTCTGCTCTGTGCTGTCTGCTGTCTGCCGTCTAATGTCTAATGTCTGCTTGCTATGGAATACACCTTGAAACTTTTTAATGATGAGTGATTAGCGCCTCTGATTAGTCCGTTATTACTTGGGATTTACAGTATCGGGGTGAAGGTGCTAAATTTCAATTTACGTGAAGAATGCAGAGTGCAAAGATAATAGATAAAACTGGAACACATTTTAAAAGGTAGATATTAGACATTACATCCATGTCTAACATACAAGAACGTACAACATACAGATAATAGATAACGCTGTGAATATAAGGGAACATGAAAGCACAAAATATATTATCGTACATCTAGTATGGAAATTCAGCTTCTGTCTTCTGTCTACACCTTTGCCAAAAATCAAATATTGAATATTGAGCATTGCGGATTGGGAATTGAAAGGGTTAATTAACAGGCCGAAGGACAGAGACAACTTTACTTCACCGACATTTCAACTTTTAACTCAGGACAAACAAACAGGAGAAAAGATAAACAGCATAGGGAATTTTCCTCAAGTATCCCAGTAAATTGTCAATTTTCATTGTCATTTTGACTAATGCACTACATGTATTTATTTATGCGCCGCTTCGGTGAGCAAACTACAAAGACAAATGAGTTACTTAATACTCGATACTCAACCTGCTGACCTAGTTAAAAGTAAAACCGCTTGTATTATAAGAGTCACTTGAATTATAAATCAAAGAAGCCTGTTAAAAATTCGTGAAATTTTAGAGCAACCATCAAAAGTATCGTTAAAGCTTAAACTCTGAGCTTACCCAAATCTTCGACGACGCATGGAAGTAAAATTCGATCTCCTCGCTGAACCAATAATTTTAAAGGTGGACTGCGAAATTTTGGAAATGTTTGTGATATCGTGGCTGCAGGTGAAATTTGAGTTTGATGTTGAGTTTGAGGTTGTTCATTTTGCCTATATCTTCTTCTCGGATAGCCCCATTCTGGATTTAAAATTCCATCTGTACTCCTTGTGTACTCGTTACTTGCAACTAAATCTTAAATAATCATAATTAAAATCAAAGTCATAAATGTAAATGTAAATTTTAATTTAATTTAAAATCTAAGTACACAAAGTACAACATTTAAATTAAATATAATTTCATCTAATTATTATTTTGTACATATCATATAGTATTTAGACTGTAGACTATGTTCAAAAATGTTTCTTCTACTGTAATAATAAACAGAAAACACGGATGTTTTTAATTGCGAAAAAGTTTCTAGGGTGAAATAAAATTAGGCAAGAAATCTATTTAGGGCTTGCGTTATCATTAGCACGCAAATGTTCTTCCTCTAACACTTTTACTTTAAAAAATATTTCTAAAATCTACAACATGGGAAACGCAGTTTAAAACACCCCATATACCAAATATCACATACCACAGTTCATTTCAGTGAAAGTCTGGATAAACACACGTATTTCCTATTTCCTACACGAGTTTTCCCATTAATGTGCATTATTAATTTGATGCGCAGGTTGCACGTCCTAAATCCATGCACATTGCACATCGCCATCACACATGCATGAATAATGAATACCGAATACACTTGGTGTGTGCTCTCTTTAGCTCGTGTTTTTTCAACAGAAGGCAAAACTGACAACTTTTCAGTAATGAGTTTAACCATTTCAAAATTCTGGGGGAAAAAGTTTACATATTTCCAACTTCCAACTTCCAATTTACAACTGTTTACTGCGTACCGGGACGGAAAGGAGATTTTCCGAATTTTGTATCAAACTTTCAGTTCATGATTCTAATCAGCATCCTCATTTTCATCATCATTATCCAAACTCAAAGCTAAAATTCTTATTTTTGCAACTACAAAAAGTCCACCAGAAAAACTTTGCATTTTTACACTGGATTTTAATGACGATAACGGATATTGAACATTTCATATTGAAACTGTGTGACTGGCTTTGGCTTTGGCGTATCTCCGTGATGCATTGAGCATGGAGCATTTTGCATTGAGCATCTGCAGTTCAGGAATCCTTGTTTTAATTATGTACTTACAAGTAACCAAATTACAAGTTAAAAACTACTAATTGATAATTGGAATTGGCGGCACTCCCACGCCCTGGCCCTTTAAATGTAGATTGTATGTTGTAGATATCTCACAACATGACATGACATGACATGACAGGGCATACCTAAAATGTACAATATGCAGCTATATGAGCTATGAGCATAAAAATCATTAAAACCGCCTTGAACAGCAACACATCATTTTTGCCAAACACCAAACACGCCAGTCTGAACATGAGCGCTACCTTTTATCCGTGTACACGCAGATATAATCAAGGGATGTATTTACATATTTACATACTTCCTCATTTCGGCACAACCTACGTCCTATGTGGCACAAAATAAACTAAAACTCACAAGTTGTATAGAAGAAAAAAACAAGAGACTTGAGACTTGGAGGTGAAATTGCAGTTGAGTTTTATGTTTTATGCCTTGTGTTTATACACCAAGATTTATCTATTTATTTATTTATGCAAGTAAAAAGTACAGGGATTTCCACATGTAGAAAAAATGTTGCTTTTCCCATTTTCTATATTCCGTATGGAAAATGATGGGCTTGAGATTGGAGATTGAGTCTCGAGTCTAGAGTCTTAGGCGTGCAGCATGTCATGTCTCGGCTAATGTACCACGCCACACACCACCATCACACATGCTTCACACTTGATGCTCCATACTCCATACTCCAGCGCTTTTAAGGAAATGCAAGAGGCAGTGAAAGAGTGAGCGAGTGGTAAAGCGATGATGAGTGATGAGTCGATTTTAATTTTGATTTCAAGATTTATTATCTTTCCAGATACTCTTTACATGGTGCATCTTGTAGAGTATTGAGTATTGGGTGTAGAGTTTTTCTCTTTACCTTGCGGTGCAAATCTAATGGTTGCTCATGAACTCATCTTACTGTTTATCGGCAGCTTGTTGAATATTGAAGATTGAAAATTGAAAGCAGTCATCTCCTGTATTTGTTTTAAATAGGAGGATTCTGGATTTTGGTGGTATTTGGTATTTGGGCACGGCCATTCTTGATCTTTGCTACTCTTTTTCTTTAGGTTTCAGTGCTTGCCGTTTTGAGTTTTTTAATTTCAGCTTGAGTGGCAAGTTTTAGGGTAAAGTCTGCCCAGTAAAGAGTAATCAGTGATCTCCCATTTCTAATTCTCTCTTAATATTTAATAAAAGAGGAAATAAACATGGAGTTTTCAGTTTCACTCCTCGACACTCGACACGATCTCTGTTATTCCACTCACGTCCTGCCATCAACATGAGCCAAATCGTGTGGGTCAAAGGTAGGCAGCAGAAAGGTATTTAACGGCTTATCCATTTACCAAATACCAAATACGAAATACGACGGAACGTGGACCATTATTATACCAATTATAATTGATTGTGATAGTCATGATGATGGTGATGAGGAGGATCAAAATGAAAAATGACTCTTGCTCCAAGTTTTGAGATTTTAGAAGGCCTAAAAAGGAGCTTCCTTTTTCCTTTCAAAACATTCAACGTTCAACGTTCAACACTCAACACTCAACACCTACCGAAAAACAGTTACAAAATCTTCCGTCACACTCCGTAAAAGTTTAAAGTTGCTTGTGATTTTTTTATTTTAGTTTGATTTATAGATGATAGCTGAAACTTGTCATCTGTTATCCGAGTCGTTGAAAAATCTGGGGTAATCATAAAACAATCTAATTATTTGATCAAATGACATATGAATATTTTTTTATCCACTGTTGTGCATACTTTCTCCCCGTTTCCAGAGAATGCTGTGAATTTCCTACTCCTTTCACGTCCTGCCAGTTAGCAGTTAGTAGTGAATTAATCTCTAATTGTATTGTATTTTATTACGCGTTGACGCGTTTAGGAACATGAGAACGTCACAAGTCACAATTCACAAGTCAGAATCTATTGGCTTCGTACACATGTGTCTGAAATACAGAGGACAGAGTACAGAGTCTGGAGAATATGGCCATTGGCCATGCATCATGCAGACTGTACATTGTACAGCATAAAATGGAGAGTGACACACAGAGAGAGAGAGAACGACCGAGAACTAAATAAATAAATGAGATACATGATATGATATGTTTTAACTGGGATACAAAAGCTTCATCTTCCTCCTTGATTAGTTTGATCAAACTATTGAATGTAGAATGGAGCATGCAGAATTGTATGCAAGGAGAGCATCTCGTCATCTCAATTCTCCGTTCTCAATCAAATCATTTGCTCGTTAAGTTTATTCCCCTTTGAGCATTGAGCATTGAGCATTGAGCATTGAGCATTGAGAGTTCTTATTCAATTGACTCCGACTCTGACTCTGATCATGATCAGACAGCGACAAAAAATAACTAGTATCAAGTCTGATGCTCCGTCCATAAGGATACATTGAACATTGAACATTGAACATGCGTAATATTATGCACAATGTACATTGTACAATGAAAAGTTAAAGGTTGTGAGATGTGAGATGCATTTAGTAGAATCTCATTCCTTAAATAGCAACTGATTCATCCGTCATTTATTGCACATTATACAATAAACATTCAATTAGTTTCTTTCTACTTCTATTCAAATCCTTCAACGTCTCAAATTCCCAGCTAAACTAAAACTGCAACTACAAGAGCAAGAGCAAACGGAAATTACAAAATTTACATGTACTTTTCCTTGCTCATTTGTTGTTCATTTAAAGTGCATAGTGAGTCGTTTCCAATTTCCGACGACGAACGACAAACGACAAATGCAGTGCATCAGAAAATCAGAATTTTTAACTTGTCCTGGCAATTGGTATCGACAATCGATAATGTATTATTTATGCAAATCACCTTGGTATTGCTTACTACGTAAGTACGTCTCCTGTTTCTTGCATCTCTTGTAATTAGAGACTGTATCTCCTTCCTTCTTCCTACTTTTCAAGAATTATCGATGCACTCTTATTTAAAATGTCATCATTAATTAGCGGGAAGGCACAAAACACAAACACAAAATACAATTGCAAACATAAACTTCCGTCGGTTTTCCCACAGGGAGATAAAGTTTAAAGAACAAGAATTAATATTCATGGATGTACATTCATTCACATTTACTATACAAACCACATGCAAAGTACTTGTAGGTATACATTTTACATGCCGATTAGGACAAAGCACAAAGTTTGGTGTAACATAATACAACACAATGCAATGTTCAATGCTCAATGCTCAATACGCAATGCTCAAGCAAAACGAAGAAAAACGCATGGTTTTAAATTTCCTCACATCCCTCAAAAAACAACATTAGACGACAATAAAAGAGAAACAGAGCAAAAAGAAAACAAGTATCAAAGTTTCTTCAGCCTTCAGCCTTGACTGTTTACTGTTGACTGTTTACTGTTTACTGTTTACTGTTTACAGTTGACTGTTGAATCTAGAATCTAGATAGAACTATTCTGGAACGTAAAATAAAAATTGAGAAAGAAAAACACGGTGGTGAATTGAAAATATCAATAATATCAATATTTTAACTTGTGCTCATGAAAGGAGTAGAAAAAAAAGTCTCTAGTCTGTACGATCTCGAATCTCGAGTTTGTGTAAAAGTTGTGTATTGTGTAGTGTGTAGTGTAAAAACTATTTACTATTTCCTTCATATTTACAAACCAGAAACCAGGGACCAGAGAATACAAACTGTTGGTCGAGCATCGAAGCATCGTACATAACGTGAAATCCGACTAATTGGACATGTTCACCAAAATTTAATACGAGTTGAAGGTAAGATGAGAACATTCATTATTTTTCATCATCGTCAACAACATCAACAAGGGGGAGAAAAAGTAGAAGAAGAAGAAGAGTAATAAAACTAAATAGATCTTGTTGAATTATTCAATCTACTTACATTCTACATTCTACATTCTACATTCTACATTCTACATTCTACAATCTACAATCTACAATCTACAATCTACAATCTACAATCTACACGTACCAAATATGTATAAAGTATAAATATTAAATGTACAGAATGCATACAGTTCCAGGTATTTTATACTGCATACGCCATATACAATACACAATACACACCCACACAACTAAATGCATATTTATTTCATGTTCCTTCGTGTTCAAAGTTCATGCATATAAAACACAGAATGTAGATACACGTGACATGGAAAATAGTACACTTGAGACTGAAGACTCGAGACATTGCATAAGGATTTCTTCACCAGTGATAGCCGATAGACATGGGAGAAATGAAAAAAGAGTCATAACCCTGTGTAACATCACATCACATAACATAAAAATAAGTCTAATAAGCAAGGTAATAACGATAACGAACAAGAATCCTGTATTTTGTGATCCAGCACTTGATAGATTTCACAATGACATGAGACATCCTCATCCAATTAGTCACTGCTCTTCACTATTCTCCGTTATTACTATCACCATTTGTAAGTCTCAAGTCATCAGTCGCATTGGTGGACGATGGACGATGGACGACGGAAATAAATTACTGTAATAATAATTTGTTGGAACAGTATGAAAATTAGCGGAAACCGGCGGCCGACCCATCACCGCACCGGTTTGGTTCACTCATTCCCATATTCACATTTCACATGTAGAATGAACTCATTCAATCTAATTGTTATCTGACTTTTTACCAAATCCTATTATGTCTTGATGTGAACTTGTAAACATGTATTTAAACCTCCCCTATTCTAATTCACGATTGATTGTACATTGAGAAGACATGGAGAAACCCAACATAATAAAGTAAAAGACAGCACTTTTATGACTGTAGACTGTAGACTCCAGACTCTAGACTCTAAAATGTAGATTTCTTCATGTAAACATAGTACAAAATACACAAGAGAATTGACTTGTTTTTGGTGTTGTTTGGTGTTTGGTTGATTTTGATATTTGAAACTTATTTCTTATTATAGCTTTTTTATACCTTAGAATTTCAAAATATGTTGTACGCTCTAGAAATATTACAACAACTCCAGTCTTCACATTTTTACACTTACCTTGAAAAAGAAGAAAGTAGACTAGTCCTTGCATACACTTTACAAAAAATATATCCTCTTTCATAATCTTCATTTTAACTAGTGGTTTACAAGATATTACCAAAAATTATCAAAAAACTAAAGTATTCACTTTTTTGTTTGAATTTTCAATGCTCAAAAACTTGCTATATACAATTTTTCCAGCTTTCCGTATTTGAAATTTGAACGTGTATGATGTGTTATGACATTTCCATCAGTAGAAATTCTATATCTAGAATCAATAAAGGTGATAAATAAAATGGTCACATCACAATTCTATTTCTTGAGCACAAATCAAAACCAAAGTTTTCCACACAATTACAAATGTAATATTTTATACTTTAAACATTAGGTATTTTACACCACTTTCACTTTAAACCACAGAGCACAACACACAACTCACTACATACTACATACAGCACAGCCTTGTTTATTTATTATTCAAAGAATATGGTTGACAACTGGGAGAATTCTGACTTGCAAATTTTGGATTTTGACACTCCTTTTGACTCTCCGTTTGATTTCTGTAGATTTATGAGGATGTTGATACGTTGAGAATCGTCAGATTGTAAGTTGGAAATAAATTGATCCAGATCACATGAATATTTACAGATACAGTCACAGTTTCTGTCATGATGTCATTGGGTTGTAGACTGTAGAATGTAGACGCTGGTAAAAGATTGAAATGAGAGGGAGAGATGAGCACAAATACGATTCTTTGGATGATCCTCGTTAAACTGAGTAAATTGAGAGATGGGGGCAGAAAAAGATTTAGTAAATCAACTACATAATCCAAAATATAAACTAAACTCAACTTGACTAATCTTAACCATGTCATGCCAAACTCAACCAAACCAAACCAAGTGGATTCTCCTCCTCTTTTACTCACAAAAGTAAATAGAAAATGTGTTCTTGCATTTGGATTTGAGTCTGAATTTGAATTTCACATGTGGACGTATTAAAATGTTGATGATTGGTGGTGGTGTCGGTGCAGAGAGGAGATCCTGCACTTTAAAAAATATCTGTGGCCTGGAATCTGAATCTTATGTTGATACTTAGATCATGTTGTGATGTAATTTCTGTCTTTATAAAAGAGATGGAAAAGATTAGTTGATGTGCATATTGAAACTTGCACTCTTTAAAATTAAATGTAAGAATCTTCACATGATGTTAAAGATGATTGTACGAAAAGGAAAAGGACGGTGAAGAGAGTCAAGAAGACGGAGAAGATGACGGGAAAATGATAAAGTTAGAGAGGCTGATGCTGATGCTGATTTTGACGCTGGTGCATATTACTTGTGTAATTCAAAGAAAAGGTTGGGTTACGATCTAAACTCTAAACTCTAAATTCAACTCTTGTCTTTTGTGTTCTAATGAAGGGAGCTCCAAATATTTTCAACTATCAACCATCTCAATTCCTAGAGTCAGTCTCAGTCACAGTCACAGCCAGAGCCAGAGTCAGCGTCACTGTCGTAGCTCGTTGATGCTGAAGCTTCTGCTGATGTTGCCTCAATTCTCAATTCTCAATTTCAACCTCAATCTGAATCTGAATCTCAACCAACGTGAAGCAAACTTTTAGCTATACACATGAAATATTCTAGATTCTAGTTACACGTTGTTTTCCCGTCAAATACCGTATTCCGTATTTCCCATTCTCCGTTCTCCACAGATGAGTTGGTGTTTGCCCGAGTTTCCCGTTTTTCTTTAGAAATCATCTGCTATTTAACTGGGTACACAAACAGACAGACATACAGACAACACTCGTATAGAAAATAGACCGACTTGATAACTTGAACTGACTGGGAATCTGACTTGCATCACTCTGACTTGTGAGTGAGTGACTGACGGAGTCAATGCAATTCAAAATTCAAAGGCATTCAAAGTGCAATGCAGTGCAAAAGTGGGAAGAAATATTTGGAAAAACAGTAGTCTAAATTCTAAATTCTAAAGTCAAAAGTATAACGAGGCCGATCGCCAAACTCCAAACTCCAAACTCTACTGTCTACATTCTGCATATACAAAAATATCTGCCTATTCTTTTATTTTCTATGCACGACTGAACTGATGACTGATGCACTGATTTTTCTCCATGTGTTTAAATAGTTTTCCTCTTGCTCCATGTAGAATACAGAACGTTATTTTTACATAGAGACAGAAACAGGATGGTGAAAAAAAACTAATGGGAATTTGTTCACTGCTTGCTACTGATGTTCTTCCTCGTTCCTCGTGTTAGTTTTACATTGTGCATTGTGGAGCCGCTTACTTGCATACTTGCATACTTTCCTACTTGTTAGTTGTTGGTAAACTTTGAGTAATTTGGTAATTTAGCTCATAAGTTTATGTATTACATACTCGATATTAGACGTTAGATAGCTGCTGGAAACTTTTGCCCACCGCCCTTTGGATAAATGGATAAAAGGATCGACGATAGACGATAGATCCAAGGATACGACATGTTCTCATGCAACGGGATTTAGTCAATTCAGTCCAGTCCAGTCCAATCCAATCCAAAATCCAATGCAGTGTAATAGGACAATAACAATAATAATAATAATAATCGTAATAATAGTTTGAGCTTAGTTGAATTAGTTATTAGTTTGAAAATTGTGTGTACAGTGTACAGTGTACACATGAGATGGTATCAGTTTTTGGGTTACTCTAGATTCTACATTCTGGATTCTAGACTCTAGTGCTATCAACTCTTCTACGTCTTCTTCTGCATGTAGATATCCGTGGGAATCAGTTCACTACGTCAGTGGGTTTCTGCAGTACACATGATGATGATCAGTTGAAGTTGGAGTCAAGTGACTTATGACTATTTGTATCAACTCAGATGGTATCACTGTCATCGTCGTTATGGTTCTTGTTGTTTTGTTACTTTGTATGAAAGATGGACAGATATAGATCTCTATGGATATAGATATGGATTTTTTCTGTAGATATCTAGATGAGTGAAAGGAATATTTATTTTTGTCAAAATTAGAGTGAACGATGGAAAGCCATATCCAAACTCTATATCTATATCTATAGCGACGTTGAATAGCATTAAAAATATCAATACCAATATCAATATCAATATCAGTATCAGTATCGGCGTACATGTACAATTTGGCATGCTTTTCCCAAATCAGTCATCAGGCGTTCTTGGAATCAGCGGAGACAGAGACAGAAGATGGAAGATCGACTTGACATGACATGTGAAAGCGAATATACTTGTACAGCATAATTTATGCGCTATACATAGATGTTAGACATTAGACATGTTGTATATTGTATTTCCCGAATTCATTCATATTCATTACTCATGTATAAATTGACGTGCACATCGACAATCGACAGTCGACAGTCTATGTGTGTAATATATATAATATATAGTGTTAGTTGTCTTTGGTTTGGTCTGTACATAGTAAATAGGTTGAACATGAGGTGTCTTCCACAGGATTTTATTTTATGAGCCAACTAAAGCACTTTCAACTTTCAACTCACATTCAGATTCACAACAAACACGGTTTTTCTCCGTCTCTCTCTTTCTCATTGCATCTGTGGTCTGTGTGTTGTTGTGTACGTTAAGCCGTACTAATTTGAGCATCATTAATGTATATTTATCTACTCTAATCCGACCAGACTTTCCAATTTCCAATGAATCTGCACTCAGGCTATAAAATTCATATCCAAACATATCAAAACAAATGGCCCTGTATTCATCCAATATTAGGAAATTTTCATACTGCGTACCCAATACCCAATCTTCAATGTAAAATGTAAATTAATATGATGTAGAAGTATCTAACAAAATCTCCATGTGTATTTTGCTCTAGTTCCTAGACTCTAGATTAATAATCATTAAAAATTGATTCAGCAAATTTTACATCCAAAAACATTAAATGAATCATTTTCATTTTATATTGCCCAATCATATGATATTAGAGTTTGTGTACATAGTAAATATTAAATAAATAAACAGCTCATAATTCTCTATGAACATGAAATAAAATAAAATAAATTGAGCTGGTTAAATTGAACTACCAATCCAATAGTAGAAGAATAGAGGGAAATGTACAATGTAAATGAGCTTCAATACTAATTGGACAGTTTATTAGCAAAAGTATGATTTGATATTTGATATCAAACTTCAAGCTTTAAGAACCAAGAGTCAGCAGAGATTTAAATTACAATTAATCCAAATGATTCTTTGGACATGAGCAACGTTTTCTCATCGTTATAGATTCTAGATTCTAGATTCTGGATTTTAGATAATTGCCTAGTTTTTATTTATATATTTCAAGTCAATGTCTGCGCAAAAAATGAGAGAAAAGTTATGTACAAGGAAAAGGGGAAAATCAGTGCAAACACTTGCTTCTGGGGAAAAATCAAAATGTGCTCTACATTTTTTAGGAAGGAAGAACTAGGAAAACATGGTTTTGTATCTTGTATCTTGTACTTTGTATATGATTTGCATGTAATATGTAATGTGTACTGTTTGATATGGCAACGAGTAAATTTCTCGCTGACAGTCTACCGTCTACGGTTTACAGTCTACAGGCTTCCTCTGCCTTCATAAATAATAACAATTTATGGAGTCTTCTCCAAAAACATGATGGAAACATGGACAGAAAAATCGAGACTCTAGACTCTAAGTTCTAGATTCTAGACTCGGGCCTCAAGACTCAAGACTGTAAAAACTGCTGTAGAAGGAAAGGAGAAGCACTACAAAGAGTAAAAAATTGTATTTGCACTCATATTGATATTGATCCATTTACTAAAAGGTAATTTATTGTGTATTTTCCCCATTTTCCATTCTCCATTCTCCACTTTACAGAAAATAACGTCGCTGCCTTAGAAACTTCAAGTTGAATACTGAATACAGGAAACTGTGAAGATTGTAGATTGTAGATACATTTTACATGATGGTTTGATAGTTTGCATTTTTTTTTCACAAAGTTTGTGATTTGTGATTTGTTCAGGAGTTTTGGTGCAAATATTTCAGACCTTTTTATTTTATTCTTGACAACGCGACCCAATTCCCAATTCCCTTATCACTTAGAATTTATATTTAGCGTGAAGAATGCATAAACTATTACAGAAATCTGCTTATTCGTCTTTTGTCATATTTTAATCCCACGCATCATGAAAGCTTCAAATAATAATAATAATTTGTTACTGTTTAATTAAAAGTCGTGGCTTTTGACTTTTGATGAGCACTTTGATTTGCATCATGTACATTTGTATGACACTTTGTATGCTTAAAGAATTCAGTAAACTTTATAGCTTTTACCTTTGCATTTCTTTTCCGTTTAACACAATCAGCAGTCAACCGTCAACCGTCAACCATCAATTTAACAATAATGTTGTGGGGTTTCAGCTGAATCAATTGTACTTGTTCTACGAACTGCACTATCATATTTTTTTGTAGTGATGGAAACTCATCTCTACATTATTTGCTGTACATTGTACATAGTACATTAACATAAAGTCTCTAAAGGACTTGTACTAGAATAAATGTATGACTTTTCCTAATTAGATTTTGTTCAGGCTTCAGTTATTTAACTCAAGGCTCAAAGCTCAAGAAAGTGGAAGACGAAGCTGTGTAGATAGTAGAATGTAGAGTATGGATATTTCACTTGTCCTGTGACAATTATTTTACCATCATTTCCAAGGCTTCGTCTGGTCTGCCTACTGAACATCCAAAACCCAAAACAATGGAAATGGAAAATGGACATGCATAAAACAAAAGACATGGAATATTATAATAATGACTTTTGAGTGCAGAATTCAGTGATTTTTCTTGATGAATACGGCGAATACAGAGGGTGTTTCCTATTTATAAGAACACCTTACTTTTTATTTTCCCAACAACCGTTTAAAGTTTCAGTTCCAACAGTTGACACCACCATAAAGCTCAGTTTATTTAGATGGGATTCAAAACAAGTCCCATTAGAATCCATCAGTTTTAACCCAAAATACAGGGCCTTGAAAAAAAAGTGTCGAAAAACAGTTTTCCAATTTGGCCTCTTTTTCAATTGGTGAATTTAACTTCAAAGTATTTTAAATGAAATTAAATGCAAAAGATAAATTATGAAAATTATAGAAAACATATACTAGCTCTATGTAGAGGTCACCTGTATAAAAAAGTCTAGGTAACTCGGCCTTGTTATTGATCCACAAATCAATTTTGCCGCAATTTTTAGGGGAAAAGTTTGACAAATTTGAATTTACATAAAAATTTTAGTTTTAAATAGAATTTCTTGGATCGAAAATGGCATGTACTTGCCTGGGGGCTTCTTTAGGACCTAACTACAGTGAATGTCCCAGGTTGTAGCACAAAGGGTGGCCACAGAAGGACGCTGATTCATAAGTAGTCCTTTTTTGGTCCAATTCTCTAGAGATAAAAACCTCTAGAACAGGCCATGTTTTTCACTAATAAATGTTAAACTTCAGTGTTAAGTACAGAAAATGATGTTCTATTATGTGGCGTGCTTGGTTTGGTTTTAAGTCTGACGGTCTCCGCTAACCAGATGCACTGGAAAATTGTTTTTCGACACTTTTTTTTCAAGGCTCTGTATTTTGGGTTAAAATGGGCGGATTCTAATGGAACTTGATTTGAATCCCATCTAAATAAACTGAAGTTTATGGTAGTTTCAATGGTTGGACTTGAAACTTAAAACACGGGACGGGAGAAGAAAAAGTAAAGTGTTTCTATAATTAGGAATCACGCTCTGTATTCGTAGAATTCCTACATTTTGTCATCTAAATTGTTGGTGGTGAATGGTGAACAGGAAAAAGAAAGGAAAGCGAGAGAATAAAAGCAGTCAATGAATGTCAATGTGTTAAGACGCCATAATGTGAAGATAGACGATAGTAGAACTGCGTACTCAGAATTCCACTTGTCCGTATGCCGTTATATCCTGTATGCTCTATTTTCTCTCCTTTCCATCCCGTCCACTTTCTGTCCTCCCTTGTACTGGATACTTGAACTCCCCTATAACGACTATTTCTGCTAATGGTTATGTTCTTCTCATGCTGTACGTGAAGGTATTTTGAAAGCTATAGACTACAGATAATAATAGCTAAAACTATTTGAGAATTAAATAATGATCATGAAAATTTGTAAAATTCATTCACTTGATGCTTGATGCATATTAAAAACATTAGTGGAAATTCTAGATTCTAGACTCTAGACTAAAAGTTCAGCATTTAAATTCTTGGTCATTTCTATTTAAAATTCAAGATAATTTGCTCTACCAGCTCAGCTCAGCTCAGCTGCATTCCTGAAAGATTCTTTCCTATCCCCTTGATAATTTTCTACGTGATTTTCAAAGTGAATCTGATGTTTTTGGTCCTGGAAGGTTCTCCAAGTTGAGTTAATTTTTATGTGCTGATTTCAATTTTAAACAATCAGGAGGCACGTATACTATATACTAATAATTTTTATTGTGTGAGGTGGTACTGAAAGTACAGGCCTTAGCTTGGAGTTTAAAAGTCAACCATTCATGTGCAATATTTGAAAACATAAAGTAGCCTCAATACTCGAAACATGATTCATAATTCATATGGTACTCGCCAAATCAAAATTTCTTTTCATTTTCTTAAAAGGTTTCCCTGCTTCCCTTCTCAGTGTTTTTTTAAGGTTGGTATATTGTTAGTTGTTGCTGCATGCAACGCATCGTTTTCCTATTAGGAAGTTAGGAACTATTAATACCATCAATATCACCTTGCTCAATCTTGTTTTTAATGTGTAATGTGCAGTAAAATGTGATGAAGAACAATATATTATTAGTACAACTTTCTTCCAGCTTTGAAAACTCGGAAGATATTTACAAAAACCATACCAAACGTCTTAAAATAAATTCCTGGTCAAAGTGTCAGCTTTACTTGTTTATGTACAGAGTGGATGTGATGTGTGATGTGATTACATTTTAAACTGGTGAAATCAAGTTTGATAAATGATGAAAGTCCATCAGTAGATTCCACTAGTGATTAAACTTCCTGTCTACGGCATATGCTATTACGTTATCAGTTATTATGCTGATCCAAATTTTTGTATATGATCTATTTTCTGTTTTGTATTTTGATGCTTCAGAATCTCAACCAAATTTCTTAGCAGTTATAAAATTACTATAATAATGTAAAAAATGTTAGCAGGTAGTAGTTAACGTGTAAAAATGTTCTAACCTGATTTGATCTTCATAAATATAATTTGTAATGTTAAACCTTTTTTTTCCTGGTTTTTGATTTTATGTCATGTATTTTAGAATGATTGGTTTTTAATATGCACATGTTCATCAAAGTGCAAAAGTAAGAGTAAATAAAGTATGATATTTTTCAAGTTGGTGTTACAAGTAAACTTTTGCTCTTTTTTATATATATACGAATATACTATATACAAAGCATAATACAAAATACAAAGCTGTTGGAAATTGGAAATGAAGCCAGAATCTCATGAAAGTTATTATCAAATTTGCAAGTTTTGTGTAGTTGATGAGAGTATTATTTGTGTGGGTAGTGTTTAGTGGTTAGTGGGTACACGGAAACGGGAAATGGAACAAGGAGCAACCAAATACCAAATCTTTCCAGTTTTGTTTCTACCAGCCTTCATCAATCTTATTTAACAAAGAAATTGACAGAACCTCATTCTTACTTCCATTTTGAGAAATTGCATTAAGAATTAAGTTCTAAAGGAAATAAAGTTTGTTTCCCATCAAGAAATTTTCATATATATGTAAAACCTAGAAACAGGCAGAATGAAGATTGGCGAAGATGTTTAGTAGTCAATCCATTTAATGTTTACACTATTCAGAACTCAGAAATCCAGTTACAACTTTTCAAAACTCCTATATGCCCTCTATCTTATTTTCTATACATCTTGATTGATATGATATAGCCTACAATTATTTTTTAGCGGCTAGTATCCTTATCTGATCAATTGAATTACTTATACTATACATACATTGACATTCTGGAAATTCCTTAATGAATAACTTATCCCCGGTTTTATAAATAATAACATGTCTAATATTACAATAGGTTAATTAAGGCACGTGCCACTGCTATAGATATATTGATACATGCATAGAATGGAATACACACGAATCACTTAACTACATGAAAATTCTTCCTGTTTTCTACATTAAGTACAGTTAACTGAGTACTGCAAACTTGGCCAAACTTTCCCTTTGCAGTTCATTCTAACGTGGCTAACTCCTTGTTGTGGCCTTCTTTTCAAACTATTTGTGAATTACAAAAGTAAATATGTGTGTATTTATTCCTTTGTCATCTTGTTGTTTGAATGTGTCGATTGTGTTTGGGTGTATTGGTGATTAGTACATCATATTGTGGTGAAAGTGAATTAGATTTATGCGGGCTGAGAGAAAGCAAACAACTTTGCTGATCATGTCATGTGTATTGTGTATTTATGGTGAAGAGTTTCGACAGACTCTACAGAAGAGTACAAAATTCTTTGTTTGTACTTTGAACTTTTGTACTTTTGTACATGTGGGTTCAATTATTATTATTATGCTGACGCCGTTTCTTAATATGTTCTTGGTCCATTCTAAAATACACAAGACACTCGGAAAAGAATATTGTTTCATGTCAAATGTAATGTAATGTATTGAGTTTTGTATTTCCAATTCCCAATACACATTTTAAATGCGACATAGAACACAGAACATTGAGCATGCCGTACTTAGGCAAAATTTTGAACGTATAGTTATGTGTCGTGTGACGATTAGATGTATCAGACTCATTCAATGTCTGTACAAAGTCCATATATCTAGTACAAACAAAATTTTTCTAAATATCTGTATAGTAAATATCTATTGTTGTAAATTGTAATATATGCTCCAGCTCCTTTTCTGTCCTGCTGATTGCTGACATCCGAAATCCAAAAATCCAAAATATGCATAAAATGCAACTATTATTTATCGTGTACACACAAAAGGCGAGCATCTATAAAACATCTACAACACAAAACGATGGAGTTGAGAAGGAAATATGGGCAAAAACGAAATATTCCGAGTACAAGAGAAAAGAGAAAAACTACGGAAGTTTTCTCTTCTCTCTTGCTGTTTGCTCTTCTTCTCTTCAATCTTCAACTATATATTAGCTCCACACGACTTGATACAGAGGCAAATAAAACTTTTGCAATATTACCCCTCAAAAACCAAGACAGACGTCCATTCCGTTTCGTTTCCTAACTGACGTATGTTTCCACAAAACGTTCCTGCTCTCCTCTCCTAGATTCCTAGAGCCTAGAGAAAAACCGCAAAGAATCGTCCAGTCAAATCTCTGACAGTTCAAGATTAATAATATTATGGAGAGTTGAAAAGACGTGAAGAAAAGGATGGAGAGGAATCAGTCGAAATACATGTGTACGGAACGTTTGCAATACAGAAGAAAAGCAAGGGAGTTTTACCTATATGTACATTGTACATTCTAGATCTCTCTCGCTCTGTCTCTGTTTGTCCTACACAGCCAGAAATCTTTGTGTGGTACATTTATTTTTTAATATAATATTTCTTGTACATTGTACAATGTACACACTACAAACAGTTAGTGTGTCAAAGTTTACTTTTGGCTATTCTTAGTACATGTAAATAATATGTGTCCAACAAATTACAAAACACACTACCTTTTCACTTTTCTCGTATTCCCAACTCTTTTTCCTTTCTTTCTTTCTTTCTTTCTTCTTTCTCCTAGTGAGCTCACCGATGTATTTTTGTAACATACTTTTACTTCGGTTCCTGCATAATGAATGAATATATATACACATAAACAAGGAGGGCCCATATGTACTAGAGGTTAGCATTCTTGACTGCCATAAGTATAATGGAGTCCCCTGTGTAAAAGACTCACT
>JAQGBH010001188.1:0-35671 GCA_034698265.1 Sminthurinus aureus | reverse complement strand
TTTTTCTCGTGCAACTCGTTTGAAATTTCAAGGATATATTTACGGAACCAAAATTTACTTTTTGAACACGCCAATACTATTCTATTTCGACGAGAGAATTTTTGAATCGACTCTGGTTCCTAAAAAGAGTATTTGTTAACATTAAGTTAAACATCTTGACTCTATAATATCTTTGCTACTCAATTTATAATGTACTGGTAAAATCTTCGGATTTCTGATTTCTTCTATTCTTTTGCTTGAAAACTTGAGAGATTTTTAATTATCGACCTCTTATTATTGACTTGAAAATTATGTATATATCCACTTCCCTCTTCATATAATATATATATATATTTCAATGATGGTTCATTTCTCTTTTGCTTCTCCATACAATTTACTCAATTTTACACGGCCAGTTACCTGATATAAATTATACAACCCATTTTCAAAGGTTTAAGCTCTTTTTATTAACTTTTGACATTTTGACTTTTTCCTTCTTTTTTATTATTCATTATAAATTATAAATTATAATATTTCATTTCTAAGAACCCACAATTACTCTTAAGTGCTCCTTTAAAATGAGCAGAAAATGAAAGACGAAGAAATACAAAAGTACAGACAGATGGGTAAATAAAATTAGATAGATTTGTCTATTTTCAATAGCAGTCTTCGAAATTAATTTAGTCGTACATCGTACACGTATACATATACCTAAGTAAAAAAGTAAAAAAAAGAAAACAAAAACTTGAAAGCGTTTGTATATTTTTAATAAGTGTCTGTAATCTGTGATGTTTTTATATGATTAATAATTAAAAACTAAATATGGTAATTTTATGTAAAGACGGCTCATCAAAACGTCTCTTATGATAATATATTATGTACTAAACATAATATGCTCTGTACTTTTATGTTTAATCATTTGAAATTACCTGGACTATTACTACTATTTAACTATTAATTTTATCGACCCCATCTACAACACTTTTTACATACATACAGATGAAGCAGGAGGAATTTAATTGACAAATGAACTGACAATAAAACTCTTGTCTGTCTGTAATCTGCACACAACGCGCATCCCTCTATCCTTTATCAAAGTTTTCAAACGAGATTATGATTCAATTGCCTTGATTATTATGTATGATTATGAGTATGATTTTATTGATTCTTGATTTCCTAATCTAAGAATTTGGAATGTTGGATACTTTTTTCTCGATTTTACAGTCTGTCTCTTTTATATTTCCCATAGTATGGTATGATTACTATTTACTATTATTATTACCATTATTTTTAATCCAGGATAAGAAAAAATTAAGCTCATTTTCTCGTGTATCGAGCTACTACTACTGCTAAATATATAAAAAGGGCCTAGTCTCTGAAAAAAATAACTATAACTAAATAAAAACAATATGCTTGTTATTATGCTAAATGCTGAATGTCGCATATACATATACATATACGTATACATAATATAACTACAAACATTATATTATTCAAAAAACAAGATAATATGTACATAAATGTAACAAAGAATTATTATTGAACGCTACAGCTATGTATATTATATATTATGATATAAAATGTAAAACGAATCCTTGTGGTATATTTTATAATGGTAGAATATAGCTAAATAGACCAGAAGAAAAAGAGAGATGATAAATTCTATTATATATTATATGATTGATTATAGAGATATTCTATACATATGTACATTTACATTGTAAATGTGGAAATAATGATTAATATAATACGTGTGTAAAATATAGTATGAATATGATGTACATAACTATAAAACAAATAGATGATGATATAAATACGCATTATTTTAAGTAAACAATCAATCGAGTGAGAGAATGAGCTGTTTGAAATACATATATATATATTATATAGTAGATTTAAGATGTATGAGAATAATAATAATTGTACGATGGATTTCTTTGTTCATACTCTGAAATGAAATGTATACCTATATAAAACATACAAATACAAATATATATATTATATTCATTTTACCTTTTACCTAATATAAAAAAACTACATTTCCATTATAAAATATGAAACACAAGATATACAGATATATTATTATATTATATAGATGAGAAGAAAATTGAAATAAAGAAAATCTTTCGAGTTTATGACAATGAAAAAAAAAAGATTGTATGTCGTTTTCTGTCATTCGCACATACAAAATAGTAAATTATCTCGTCACATCTGACATACTTAGTAAAAATCTTTGTACAATATAAATATTCATCACATGATTGTTAATTTAATCCCAGTGGAAAACGGCAGCTATATAATATATAATATGGGATTTGAGATGGAGGTTTCTTGTCTTTTTCTCAAAAACAAAATCAAATAATCCAAAATCTAGATTTTCTGACTATATTGAATATTGACTGACTTAAATTGTTGAAAATGGACTTGAATTGAGTAAATGGAGTGAATTGGATTGGATTGGATGTGATGGAAAAGTGTAAGAGAGATACAAGGTCTTCGATTGAAAGGTCTCGGCGATGAAGCCGAGGAGGAAAGAAAACGAAAAAGAAAGTTGTAAGACATGAAGACAGGAAAGGAAGAAAAAGGTCGGAGCAAGAAAATATCCATACAATAAAATTGGTTTGAGGGCAATGCGGTTTGAAGCCGATGAAATATTGACAAGGATGAACACAAGTCAAGATCCAAGAATCAAGAGTCAAGTGGATGAAGAGAAAGAAAGAAAAGTAAAAAGGGAGACAAGAAGGAGAAGGACATGGAAAGTTTCCCTAGTCAAGTCAACAGTGAACTCTCAACTCTGGCCATTGAATTTTTCACGAGTTTTTCTCACAGCAAACAACAAGCGAAAGAGAAGAGAGATTACTGTGTGTTGTGTTCTGGGTTCTGGGTAGAATAAGAAATGCATATAGGTACTTTCAGTTACCGCTTCTTTTCTATTCTATTGTATTCAACTTTTTTGTCTAGTATCTAGTGTCTAGTGTAGTCTCCGAGGTCTATCTTTTTCCTTTCTCACCCTCTCGACTTTGGACTAAAATACTGATAAATTGAATGAGTGAGTGAGTGAGTGGCCAGAGAAAATCAAAGAGTGACGAGCTCACATTGACAAAACAAGGAGGAGAAAAATAACAAAAATGCTCTTCTTCTCGTGTCTTGCCTTGTCCATCCATAATACATGAACATCTATAAAAATTCTTTCTCCATTTTCTCCAATTCTTTTATTCTATTTTATTTTAGATTTTTAGTGGTGTCTTTTCTTCTTTTTGTTTTGTTGGGCTGTGTTGTATGTTGTATTGTTTTTTTCCCTGATATCTTTTTACTTTGGTAAACTACTATATATAATATATAATACTATATACTATATATAATACGTAATTCTTTCTATGTAAAAAATACAATAATATACAACATACGGCTCTTTGCACACTTCGGCCTTTTCTCTTTTCCTCTTTTTCCTGTCTGTGGATGTGGATGTGGAATTATCCTCATCAAAATTTTACAAAGGAACACAAAATTGGCCTTTTTCATCAATTTATCGTCCGATTCTCTTCTTCTCCACTTTTACTCCACTTTACTTTACTCGACTTCACTCCACTCGATTCTCTTGAGGCAATCTTGAATCTCCTCATTGTCTTCCATCTTTCTCCATCTTCACTACTCATTCCCGTCCCATTTCACACTCTTCCAACATCCAACAAAAGCTGAACAAGATTCGAGTCAAACTGAAGGCTATTTGACGCCTTTTCTATTTTCTGCTCCATACTCTATACTCCAAATGGTCCAAATAGTCCATGTACAAAAGTCCTATTGTACACTGTACACACAGCTCAAGTCTCAAGTACACGTATAAAAATGACCTTTCTCTTTCACTTTTCTCCACCTTTTTCTATCTGTCCAACTTCCAACTCAACTCTAAACTGTGCTCTCTGCCTGAGTGTTTGTTCATAATATCATACATGTATCAATGTATCAAGTAAAGTACGTAATACTTTCATTTCCCCCGTTTTTTGTTTGTTCCACGCTCCATGTTACAGCCTTAATGCTTATTTGTACAGCGCATCTACAATCTACAATCTACAACTTATTTTCACAGATAAGATGTAGAATCTAGAATCTGGAATCTCGAATGTTGAAGAAGATGGACAAACCGTCTCTCATTCAATCCAATCCAATCCAATCCAATCCAGTCAAATGGAATCTCTGACTTGTTTTATTTTCATTCTCCTCATTTTATTTCTATGTATATTGTACATTGTACATTTGTACATGTAACAACATTGTATTTAGAAACAGATACAAGCATTTTTCATCTAGTATCTAGTATGAAGTGAGAGTAGTAAGAAGCGAGTAACTATTTCATTGTTTCACTTGGAATTTTTACAACTCGGAACCCTAAATCCTGAAATTCTACACTCTACACTCTAAACTCTGGTCATTTTTGACAAAATTCCAAACTTAAAATTTAGCACTTGTTCTTTTTCAATGTTCATTTTTTATGTGTCATCTTTTTACTTTTTTGTTCTCATATTCTACTGATTTTGAATCTGTTTTGTGTTTCATACTTTTAGCGCAAACTATCAAGAATCAAGAATCCAGAATGAATGAAGAATCAAATGCAGATTCGGATTCGGATTCTGATTCCCAATTTTAGCTTCCATGTCATTCGTTGAGAGTTTTTCATTATTCATTATTCATTATTCGTTATTCATTATATCGTTGGCAATTGGCAAATAATGTCTCTATCTATATCCATACGTAGTAGTTTTGGTTGGTAGTTTTGGTAGTTGATTAATATTACACAGGATTATCAATTATCCGGGAGAGTGTAATACAAAGTACAAAATAGAATAACAAGAGCAAGTTCATGTTGTGTGATCAATGATCAATGATCAAGAATCAAGAGGTAATCAAATTGTAATAATAAAATTTGTCTAATTAAATTAAAAAGCAATTGAACTGCACAACGGAAGAGAAGATTGAGTTGGACCAAGAATCAAGGATCCAGAATGAATCGATGGTTTGTTTTGTCTACCTCTTTCCTCGTTCCATATTCTGTATTGAATGGAGTTTGGAGTTTGGAGTTTGGAGCTGGAAGTGGAATGAGCAATGATAGAGAATGGAGAAAGAGGAAGAATAATGGTAATAATGAGGAGAATACGGTTTAGTGTGAAATAATCGACATTGGATTGTGGATGTGGACGGAGGATGGGTAAGGGAGTGAAAGAGTGAATAATAAAGTCATTTCAATTGACTACGTTCCATGTTCCACGTTCCATACTCCATACTCTATACACCAAGAGAAAAGAGCAGCGTAGAGATAAACAGCTAATTCAGTCATATGGAAAAAGGGACTGTAGAGAGTAGAGAGAAGAGAGAAAGAGAGAGGAGTGAGATGGAAATCAAATGACAAATTCTATTGGGATTTCATTTCTCACAGATATAACATTACCCACAAGCACCGACTCGCGCTCTCTCTCTTTCTCTGTCTATCTGCTTTCTGCATTCACGTCGTAGTCGCGGTAGGTCCAACTTTTGAATGCACACGTTGAAACTTGTGTCTTGTGCATTGCAAATTGTTCAGGGATCTGGAATCTAGAATCTAGAATCTGAAATGAAATTTAGCTTGGCTATTTAAGATTTAGGTGCATCATCTTTACTCAAAATTCCAAATTCCAAAGTTCAAGTGCAGAGAAAAAATCAACCAAAATCCAGTTTCCCCTCCAGTTTTTGAATTTATCATCATCTTGTTCTTGCTCTTGTAATTTTTAGTTTGTATTTTTAAATTTCTGAAAAGTCTGTACTAGAAAATGAAGGATTTTCTGTTTTTTTTCTGGTAATTAAGGATGCTGAACAATCAATGTAAAAGGCTATAAAAGGGACGAGAAGAGATGCATTGATAATTGATAATATCTGACACAATCTTTATGCTTTGATGTGCATAGTCGATAGTCAACAGTGCATATGTCTCATGTGTTGTGTTGTTTTGTTTTGTGCTGTGATGTGGAGGGGAGAAAACGGCAAAGTAGCATTATCATTTCCCCATTCTCTCTCTTTGTCTCTTTGGGACGGTTACAATGCTACTGTCATTTGAATGGAATATGGAATGGTATGGTTGGTCGTCATCAAAACTGTTAAATAAAATATAATGCAAGTCCATTGAGATGGGAGAACCGGAGAGGAAAAAAGGCACATTAATTCCTATTTACAATTTACAGCGTTTGTGTTGTGTATGTATGAGTGTAAAATGAAAGCGGAAGGAAGGGAACAAGAATGAAGAATATGAAATTACATTGAACAGTCACACTAATTCCCTTGACAAATTCATTCATTCACTCATTCATTCGTTTATTCACTTATTTATTTATTTATTTACTCTTTTATTCCGCCACATGAGATGACTCAATTTCATTCTCCTCCACTTTACACACAAGGACTTTTCTCTTTTATCTTCTGCATTGTGTCTTGTCGTCTGTGTGTGTGTGGACTGTGATGGGAAACTTCATTAGATTAAATGTGGAGATGTTGAGATAGATGGATGGCTGACTGGCTGGATGTTGGATGGATAGAGCGATAGAGCGATTGAGAGATGAGCAGAATAAATGATACAAATCACACCCTCAGCCTTCGTCAGAATTCAGAATTCACAATCAACAATCAAACACGAACCATTCAAAATGTTTTATACCAACTCAATTTTCCATTCATTTTTGCTTATTTATTTATTCATTCCCTCACTCGTTCACTCGCTCACTCATTTTCAACCAGTCGTGAGTCGTGTGACTTTAACTCGATTGAATTGTCGGCTGTCGGTTGTTTTTATTCCTGTTTGTATTTCTATTTGTATTTTTATTACATTTCCCATCAAAAGAAAAAGGCAAGCGGAAAATTAAATATGAAAAATGACTAAAGAACCGTGACACCTCACTCCTCAATCCTTATTTTTTTCCTATTTTTTTCAAACTCTTCCGGTAATTAATTTAATAACTGGACACTGGACATTCAAAATTCAAAATATGGCACAAAATACAAATTGCAAAAGTGTGAAGAACATTATGACATTTGGACATCTGACATTATTATTTTTGATTCTACTCATGTCTATAAAATAAAAAGCTAAAAACATGTGCATTGTGCATTTTATTCATTTTTATGTCTAACAAGAAAGTTGTCATTTCTTTTGATTTTCTATCTTAAAATCCAATCCAATCCAATCAAATCCAAACCAAAACAAAACAAAAAATCTCCCAGTTTCATTTTCCCACTGTATAAAAAAGCTATAAAATGTGTCTGTAGTGAGAAAAGTGGAGAAAAATGTCCTAGTGTTTTCTGGTGTTGCTGTTGCTGTTCATGATATGGTGTATACTTTTTGCATCCGCATCGGCATCAGTATTTTGTGGTGATTCAGTCAGATTCCGTCTAACTAAAAGCTGTACAAGATTCAACGTTCACTTTATTCCTCCATTTACTAAAGACTAGAGACTAAATACATGAAAATGAAGAGACAAAGGCAAGTACATAAATGTTATGCATTATACACATGTACATACATGTATGAAGAAGAGAGGAGAAAGAGAAGAAACTCGTTCATTTATCTAGTAATTTACTTTGGTAGTCGCATCTGCTTGATCGCTACTAATTTATTTAAGTAGACACTTGGCTCACAATATTACACACAAACTCTGAACACTTGCTCTCTGCTTTCCACTTTGTGCTTTGTTGTACATATCGTACGTGCGTAGGTACTTCTAAAGATTTCTATATTATAGTCTACAATCTGTAAGCTACAGTGTGCCTTGTGCCTTTGTCTTTTGTACAGCTTCCAACAAGAGCAAGTTTCCACTGTAGTTACTAGTGAAGCTGATGAGTTTTTGTTTTCATTCTCCTCCAAAGCAAATCTACTAACTACTTGCTCAACTGAGAAAAAAGATTTGGACAAAAAAAACCAAAGTCATTGTCATTGTAAATTAAAAATTCAGTGGGAAATAAATTGTTCTTGATTCATTAAGTTTAGTAATTAACTAAAACTATCAAAATATGATGAAATACTCTGCGAATTTCCGTAAAAGAGGAAGGAAAGTTTCCGCAGTTTTTTTAGTACAGAGGACAGAGGATAAAAAAGACAAAAGACGAATAATCCATATTATCTGTAGCCGGTAGTTTGTAGTAAAGTCTATGATAAAATAATAACAAAATTGATAGATAATAGATGATAGATGAGAAATGAGAAACATTGGAGTTGAGTGTTGGGAGTTGAGAGGGTTGCAGGTGAATTTGTGAAAGGGGAAGTGATAAATGAGTTGGGATCAACAGTTTGAGAAACTTGATGTAAAATGATATGATAATAATTTAAAAGGGAGAATGAAACTCCTACTGGAATAAAATGGCGAACATCAACAAGAACGAACGTGTTGGAGAAAGAGTGAAATAGAGATGACAGCTAACTCATATTTGTATCCATGTTCTAGCTGAATTGATGAGGTATCTCCAGTATTATAGATTATAGCTCAAGGATTTCCCCCTGTACACTGTACTTTGTACATAAACAGGCATAAAAGAAGGATTATCATGATTATTATTATTATTATGCAGGTAGCTTCAATAATAATAATGTTAACGTCTACTGTCTACTGTCTACTACAATTTGATGACATGATAACATTATCCATTATGAATCATGTGCAAGTGTATCATGTGTTATTTATGAATGACGAAGGACGAGAGATAGACTATAAAAATATCTTAATATCCTTTTTAACTTGTGAGTGATTCATGAATCATGATTCACGGCCTCACTTCATCTTCATCTCTAGTCTACAGTCTATATTTTATACTCTATTTTCTATAAGGATGTACAATGTACATAGTACAAAGACCCATTGTACGTGGCATATTGCATATGATTACGAAATTTATGGAAGACTCGTCAAATTTAAATGTCTTGTGTGTGTATGTGTGTGTTAAAATAGCAAACAATCTTGCATGCATATATATTATTTCATCTTTCCGAGGTTTTTCATGCACACTACATATGTTTTTGTATATTTTACATGTTTCACATGTTGAGCTTTGAGAGCTGAGAAGAAACTCTCCCAATTTTTTACGTTTATGTTGATGTTTATTTTGATGTTGATGTCCTATTTCAAATTTCAAAATCTCCCCTCTTCATAAAATAACAAGAAAACTGGTGAATCGTTTTTGTTTTCTCATCCTTTTACTCGTTACGTTTAGCACCATGTTTTTTAAAGATAAATGAAAAGTGAGATGATTAATTTGTCTTTAAGTTCTTCATTAAATGCGGATTAATCAAGAATCAAGTATAAAAAATCAAGAGAATCAAGAGAATTGAAATAAAAGGTGATTTTGAATTTTGAACAATCTCTTGATTCTCCAGTCTTGATTCTTGAGCCTTGAGTTTTGAGTTTTGATGTGCTCCATTTTTTTCTACCTTTCTATAAAATTGAGATGAAAAACTGGAGTATGGAGTTTGTAATTTTCATCCCATTTGAGTATTTGAGCTGGTTCGTGTTTTAGTTTTGGGTTTGGCTCTGGTTCTGACTAAAGTCAAAGTCAAAGTCAAAAAAGGAGAAGGAGGATTGAGCATCTGCCTTTTGCCATGCTTCACAGCACAGCACACAATACACAGAGTATGGAGTATGGGGTATGGAGTGTGGATCATGAGAACAACGGAGCAGAAGAAGAGGCACAAGTGAAAAGAATAGAATAGAATGGAGGAGAGAGTATCTAAATTGTATTATGCATAAATAATGTGGCCGTAAATGTCTGTTTGGGGCGCTTCACCGTCTTAATTTCATTACAGTTGAACATTGAAGGTCTGGTTGTCTGTAGTCCGTAACTGTATTTGTATCTCTGTTTCTGTCTCTGGTTCTATTTCTCTACAGTTTTAGAGTTTTGGAGTTTGTATGGGCTGAGATCCAGCCTCTGTGGATCTCAGTGGATGAAATGGCCTAACGTCAATTTCCTCATATATCTTGATCAAGTCATCGATTTCTCGCTGAATCCTCCAACTCGTCTGCATCATTAAATGCTCCACTCCACTCACACCAAACACCAACAACCAACGACCAACAACCGGCCATACAAACACAAGACACAAGACACAAAACAGAACACAAACAGAATAGAAGAATAGAAGGAACAAGCGTTCACTTACTCCATAAATGTGTGTCGACAATGGCCGAATTTCGAATACCAAATACCAAGCACTGCCAAGAAAAACCAGACTAATCTAAACCAAATTGTGATACAATTGGACAACTAACAACTACAATCTACAACACAGAACATACAAAAGACAAACAAACAACTACACACTGAACACTGCAGAAAAAACAGTAGTGAGTCCAGATCAAATGAATAAATCGGAATTGAACACGGGACAAGAACAAGAAGGAGAAGGAGAACGGGAACACCAACTGGACTATTTAAATGCCCATTCTATCGAAATTTCCTACACATTTCTATGGATTTTATTACTTGTTTTAATTCTCTTCCCCTTTCAATCTCAAATCTCATTCACTTGTCTCCTGTCTCTTCAACATTGTACACTCTACATTGTAGACGTACAAGTAATGACCCGTTTTTTCGATAGCCTTGCTTTTGCTCCCTTTTCTCGAATATTCAATCCCTCTCCACTCTAAACTCTACATGGTCAAAAGTCAAAAGTCAATAGTCAATAGTCAATGCAGTTGATAGTTACTAGTTAGTTTACTATTTATTTATCCTTAATTTCTGTCGCTTTAGACAAAAGAGCCAATCAAATTCCATGTATTGACTATTGACTATTGAACTCTTACATTTTACCTTTAAAATTTTACCTTGGACCATTTTCAGTTGTTCAATTGACGAAAAAGGAAAATGGGAGCAATTGAAAAGATAAAAACTACTGAATTTTCAAGACAAAATGCTTTCAAAATTTTATGACGAGTGATAAAAATACAAGCTGTGGAAAAACGCTACAAATGTAAAATGTGTACAAGAGTAGATATTTCTTGCTCATTGTTCGTGTTGATGGGAAAATAATGAATAAAATATAAACTGCATGTATTTTTGTACAGTAAAGTTTTTTGAGGAATAAAAGTGCGTGTGACTTTTTGATGGAGATATGTAAATTGGTTTATATCGTGTATCGTGTAACTCGTAAGTAAATGGCGTGCGTTGGATGTTGGATATATCCAATACCCAATACCCAGTCGGACTATGGACGTGGTATTTACCACTTTTGTCCTCTATAATGTATCATATTTGGAGTTTGGAGCATGGAGAATGAAAGGCAATGAAATAAAATCCAGATAAATTCTGAATGAATTCTCGAGAGGGCCATCAACTTTAAACAGTGAATTTTCTACAACTATACCTTGTAACTTGTAATTTGCACCAGAGCAGAGGACAAGCAGAGAATAGAGAAGAGGAAACAGAGGAACGGGCACTTGAAACTAGGAACGACATGGACAATTCTCTCTCTCTTTCTCGTCAACATGTTATTATTTCCCAGGAAAACAAAAAGGAAAACGAAAAGGGACTGCCTTCGCCTGCATGCTGGACGAGAACGGGAAATGGGGGATGAAAAACGAACTAGACTTTTACAATACGATATACATGTACATTTATTTATACTTCATTTGAATTTTGAATTTCAGTCTTCAGTCTTCTACACATTCTTCGATCCATTCTAAATTCTAATAATTGCAGGTGGAGCTGAACAATATTTTCCCCTTGTGTAAGTACTGATACATTACACACTTTTTTACTTTTTCTACATTCACCCCTTTTCCTCCTATTTTCTACTCTTTCTCCTTCTGCCTTCTACACACTCACAAACTCAAAAGTCTTCACTTTGTGACGGTTTTGTACCGCTTTGAAAGTGTGAATAGTTTAGGCTCGGGAAGCGAAGCTGGCTATAAAATTATAGAATCGTCTCTGAAAATTTATCCTCTAGGTGGCGCCACTAACTAGTTCAAAATTTGTCCGCTATATGGCGGCATCAACTAGTTCCAAAATTGACCACTAGATGGCAGACCCAAATTATACAGAGACGGACGGACACGATGAAAACGATAGGCAGCTTCGCTTCCTAAAAAGCAAAAAGTAAATGTTTACAGTTTTGATATTTCGATTCAGACTTGAGACTTGAGATGAATGTGGACGCCATTAAAACTAAAATTGCTTTCATGTCCAATCCAAACCAATCATATTCATAATTATAATCGTAGTCATAGTCATAGTCATTCAAATCGATATCCACACACTCGCACTTTATCTACTATCTACACGCTTCAACTTATTTGAAATTCATAATAAATTTCCTCGTCATGTGTTTTCTCTGTTTTTACATCCAATTTAAAACAATATTATTTTGACTACTTTTTAATTCAATTCAATCATCAATCACCAATGAGTTTGAATATTGACTATTGAGCACTGAGCACACAATAAAAATTCCTAATTTTCCACTACTTTATCGACTACTAACATAATGTGTCATATTTGCAATGTATATGATAGACTAGACATGAGACACGAGACACTAGACACTAGATAGACTAAATACTAAATGTATTACAGCACATGTTACATTGTACGTTTTGTATAATAAAAAATAAATAATAATCATGAATATTATTATTGTTCTTGTGGTTATTGTCATTGTGATTGTGATTGTCGTGCTGGCCAGCGGGACGAACGATAAAGGACGAATTAAAAAGGGATCATGTGTAATGTGTACATTTGTTATCTACAAAGTAAAATGGACATTAATTGTAATGGGAAATATCAACAATCAACAATCAACAAAATATCATGTTTCATGTTCTTCATGATACAAAACACAAAATACAGAATGAGACAAAAAAAACTTAGTAATTCAAGTGGTTTTATAGCTTTTAGTTTTCGTAGACGTACGTACAGCTTACAGCGTAGAACTTATAGCTTAGAACGCAGGATCATTGCAATTACATTCCACGAGATTCCTCTCTTTTATTACATGATGTATATGAGAAAAAGACAGAGAGAGAAATTGCCACAGGGTTTAATGTTGTTATTGTTATTGTTCTTTCTGTTTCTGTTGGGTAATGTTTAATGTTTGAGGTGGATAATGTGAGTGATACAGAATATCAAATCAGAATGCTCTCCACTCTCCACTCTACACTATTCTACACTCTCCACACTATATGATTCTATTACATTTGTATATTTTTATATTGTATTACGTGTATTTTGTCTTATATCTTTGGACTTTTATTCCTCTGAATCAGACTTAATAGGATAAAAGTGTGTCTGATTCTGCCATTTTTACAGGGCTGAACGGAGCTGAGCTGAGAGTCTAGAATCTAGAGTCAGCCATCAGAAATCAGAAATTCATGGCAGGTACGAAGTACAAAGTTGCTAGTTGCTATATTATATATAAATGATTCTCTAGCGGATACTGCTGGTTCTAGTTCTGGTTCTATTTTCAGTTTGAGATTCGAGTTTCTAGATTCTAGATTCGAGGGATTTGGAGAAGGATTTTTATTCGACAGAAAATTGAGATGTTCCACATCTTCAATAATAAAACCAACAGATTTATTTACTATTTACTTTGCTCCTCCATTCTATTTTCTATCTTTTACTCTCTAGTCTCTAGTCTCTAGACTCTAGACTGTATTGTTCTTCAGACTACAGACAATAAAATGCCACAAATTATTTCTCTCAGAACAAAGAAAAAGCTGAAGCTAAAGATATAAGATTGAAAATGGAAGATGGAAGATGAAGAACAAGAAGAACTGCCGTTTAAATAAACAATGCTGACAAAAAGTATAACTTTCCGCTGACGGGAATTCCTATAGTCTCTTTTTCTCATCTTTTGTCTTTTCCTTTCCAACTATTTTCTATTCTTTTACTTTTTACTATCGACTCTATGCTCTATGCTCTATGCTCTAGTGTCAGCAATCGGGAAACGAAATAATCATTTTTATTTTAGTTCAGTTGGATCAAACATCAAATATCAGGCATTCGGATATTTTTGATGGTTTTAAGTTTGAAAGTTGAGGTTTGTAGTTTGTAGTTTTGAGATTTGAGATTTGAGAGGCCACGTCCTTTGTTCGTCGCTATCTTTCATTGTCTTTTATATATTATCTATTACAGAAATGAGATGAGATGGAATGGAATGGATTTCAGTACAAATCCATAAAAACAGAGTAGAGTTTAGAGTGTGCTACTTAATAACTTTCTATTTTCTTGTAGTTGGATTTGGAAAAAAGCCATGAGAAACATGAGTTTTATCTCCGTGTAATTCATCTTTATTATAGTCCTTGGATCTTGAATCTTGGATTATATAATTGAGAATTGAGGATTCTCTTTTTCATCTTCATCTTCTTCTTCTCCATTAAATTACAGAGTCAAATATCCATTTTCTCTCTTTGTGTACCGTGTAATCAATTCGGTAGGTAGTAGATACTAGATGGTGAATCTGTAACATCAGGAACATTATGAGCTATGAACAAGATGAACAGAAAAAGTTTTTCCTTTTCGTCACCGACCACCATTCACCATTCACCATTCATTATTTTATCTACTACATTTATGTTCCATGTCCTATACTTTACCAGAGTATTATTTATTATACGGAGAGCAGAGAACAGAGAACACATGAATCTCATCAGATCACATCAAATCAAAGATGGAGGAATTAACAATTAACTGCACAGGATTCAGTGTAATTATCATGTTAATAATAACAGTATGGGAAATGAAAATAAAGCAGCATCAATAACCGGAACTGATGACTTGTACTAAATTCTCAAGTCTCAAGTTTCAAGTCATTTTAATGATGTAGACAAGTAGTTGCCAATTACAAATTTACAATTAGATGCACTGTACATTGTACATTACACAGTTTATTGAGATACTCTATTTTATAATGGCCAACAACCAACCATTTACCATTTACAGATATTTTATTCTTTTTGTTTTACGCTTTGAGCTTTGAGCAGCATTTCTTTTTCATCGTTCAGTATTCATTATCCTGTGAGTTATAATTTATAAGATGGAGGATTGAGGATTGAAGAATTCACAATTTACTGTCAATAATTGCCAATTGGAAAGAGAGCTTCTCCTCTCTTATTTGTGTAATCATATAAGCATAATCATAATCGTAGTATTCCTGTTTCCTTCTCAAGTCTCAAAAGTCTCAAGTCTCAAGTCTGAATGATGAATAAAATAATATTGCTACTATAAACTTGAAACTATGTAATTCATAATTTAAACAACTTGTTCATTCTTGGTTCTACAATCTACAATTTACTTTTTACAGGACATAAAAAATAAAAAATACAGTTAACAAATGAACGGTTGTAATTTAATCTACTGGTAAAACAATGAACACAATAATAATAATTATTATTATCATTATTATCATTATTATGATTTGTATAATGACGAATGACGAGAGTCACGACCCAAATATGTAAAAATCGTATCTGTATTTTCTACAGTCTATGCTGTTTTGGATGTTTTATATGCACAATCAATTCATAATAATTTAAATTGATAAAAGATTGCACAGATAATAGTAATCAACAATCAACCCAGTTTGCATAAATGATAAATGAACAATGAACAAGTAACAATAAAATAACAAATAACAGTGAAAAATGAACAAGTCACGAAGAAACAGTCACAAGTCACGAGCAATTCAATTTCAACATCATTTATTGTGAGACAGAAAGTCGATTCATCTTCATGTTGTAATTTTCAAGTATCTTTAATAGTCTAATATCTAATATCTGAGCAAATTAAAAGATGAGATCAATAGAAAAAGCAATAGACCACAATCCAGAATGCACAAAAATTCTCAGGCAAAAAATAATGATTCTGGTACGTGAGTAGTGAACAAGGAGAAAAATATATAGAAGCATCTAATAAAAAAAATCAGTTTATATAAAATATAAAACATAAAACATGTTCAAGATTCAGATTCAAGTGAATTGTACGAGGTAGGAAAGAGCAAAATGGAAAACCAGAGAAGAAGAACAAAGAGTAAATATTATCCAAAATCCAAAATCCAAAGACGAATGAAAATGCAAGCGATTACAATTTACAATACATGATATGAATCAGTTGGATAAAGCGTTGCGCAGTGTATCTTGTATATTGTACATTTTACGTAGTGCAGGAGAATAAGTATCAGTATGAGTAAAAGTACCTTGAGACTGGAGGTTTGAGACGCAGACAAATACTGTATTCTGTATTTAGTATTTGGGAAATGTACTGTTTTTTTGTGGATATTATGTTTGATGGTTGGTTTGGATTAAGGCACGCCTGTTTCTCTTTTCTCTCTGCTTTCTGCTTTCCACACTGTACTCTGTATTTTGTGCCTGGAGCTCGCCTGTGTAGAATGTAGAATGTAGGTAGATTTCCGGTAGCCATTTCCATAACCATATCCATGTCCACTAAAATGCTCCTACGACCGACTTGACTCTTTTCGAAACGCTTAGACTAACCCATAACTCTGCAGTCTGACACATCCAAAGTTTTCAACACATTAAGAGTAAATATATTTCTCGTTTTTTCCTATTTTTCTCCAGTCCATAAAATATGATCCCATCATCAGCGTTGTCGATTTTCCATAGTAAATTGTCAAGGCTTGATATTTTTTCCAGCTTCTATCCAGTATCCAATCCAATGTTAAATACGCTATCGCTATTATCAAGAATCAAGAAACGAGTCAAGTTGTCAATTAATTGGCTGAAGGTTTAGAGTTGAGAATTTAAAAGCGCTGGAATCATTATTTTTCTGCTACTCGTAAAATGTATAATGTAAATTTAAAATGGTGAATGTTTTGTAAATTACTCTGCTGTGCTGAAAAAATTAAATGGGATGTAATTTTACACGTAGACTAGTCAAAAGTTCATAATATGTACAATGTATTAATGCAGTGTGCGTAAAACAACTTTGTAAGCGTGAGAATAATGTAGCTAAGATAAGAGTAGCTCAAACCAAACCAAACCAAGAGTAAGAGTCGTTTAGAGTAATAAGTAATAATATAATGGATAATGGCTGAATCTTTCCTCCTTTCCTTCTTCTTGTTTTGGTTTCTGGTTTAGCTCAACGTTTTTTTTACTAGTAACAACTTTAACTTTGTATTTCGTCATGGAGTAATTGACAATATTGGTTAACCATGAACCATGAAACATGAGAAAATATACTGAATTCTGAATTTATGTAGAAGCTAGAAGCTAAAATGCTAAAAGCGAACCAAGATTGGGCTATGGACTGTTTCCAGTGGAGATTGGAGATTCACCCAAAAATGAGACGAGTGAATTAGCTGGTACGATGCAAAGTTAGGTGGAAAATTTAAACGTTTAAACACTGTACATTGTACATGATAGATGATATATGGTAGACTGCACTTAAATGCCTGAATGCCAATAAATTTCACGTGGTTTATCTAATAAACACAACTGCAAATGTCTGTGGTCTCTTGTGTTTTATCTCCTTGTATTTAGCAACTAGCATTTAGTGTTTATTGTTTAGGTACAACATGCAAACACACAGTGTAAAATGTATGGATTGTGGATTCTGTCTGTTTCTAGTTTCTATAGCCTCAGTGTCGAGTTTCTCTGCATCTGGAAAATACATGCAATTATTTACATGGGTAATTCTGATTCTGATTTTCGTGCATTTACTCAGTCCATTCAGTTTATATAACAAGTACACTGTGCACTGTGCACCTGTATCTACAATCTACACTCTCAGTGAATTTTCAGGGTGACAAGCTACAGCTACAACGTTTGGTTGAATTAAATTTTAATTGGGCAATTCTCTCTTTATTCGAGTTCGAGTTTAAGCGTCATTCAGGTATTCACAAGGATAAACCAATGTACCAAATACCAAGAGTCGGAGCACTGATCACGAGATGTTTTAGTTTGAATATACACGTGTTTAATTATTCCACATTTCATTACACCTACAAACTACAAACTCTTAACGTTACACTTTACATAATAAGCCCTAAGCAACAGAAATAATTGGTCAAGTCAACTTGAAACTTTGAAACTCACTCTCTTTTATGTTAAATAATAATAGTTATTACTATAAAAAATCACATTAAATGTAAAACAGATCACAAATAATAAATAAATAATGAAATTTGTAACGTTTTGAATGATTCCTACATCAAGTTACATGATAATTTTATGAGAAGCAAGTTATGAGAAGTCAATACAATAAAAATAAATGAAAAATTCAATTTAAATCAAGGTCATTTTTTATTTACATTTTATAGTAAAAAACAAAAAATGTTGGATGTTGGATGGAATTATAGAATTGATTGTTCAATTCAAGTAAATTGGAGTTTCAAGTAGATTAAATTGGATTGGAAATGAACACTACTATAAAAAATCATTTACCATTTGTATGAAAAGGCTATTGTGTGAATTGTGTATTGTGTACTGTATTGGTAATTGGTATGTGATATTTAATACGTTATTTGAGTAAAACAGACAAGTTATAAATTTGATTTGAGATGACATATCCAATATCAATATTCATATATCGAACAATATCATAAATGCTCATAATTTTTAATTCATTCTTCATTCTTGTTTCTTGATTCTTGATAAAGATAAAATGATACCTTAATTCAAGTCAAGTCAATGGAAAAATTGTAATAATGATAATAACAATTATGACGATTAAGATAAAGAATAAATGATGAAGAATGAGGAATTGACAGTGGAGAGTTGAGAGTCGAGGCGAAGACAAAGAGAAACGAGCACGCAGAAAAAACAATAAAGGAATTAAATTCCGTAGTGTACAATGAACAAGTGGCTATATCTTATATCATACTTTTATCTATCACAATTCCATTTCATTCCATAATATTCCATATTCCACCGCCTAAGGACACAAACAATGTGATATTATACTTCATACTACAAGTCAATATGAATGGAAATAAAGGGGAATCCTTGATCGCTCACAAGTCAGTTCCATCCAAGAAACAATCCATCCATTATTTGCCTCATTCACTTTAAATATAATATATCTGCGTAATATATTCCCCTCAAGTAAAATGAACATGTTTAATGGTTTTTGTGGTTTGGCTTGGTTTCCTCTCACTTTTTTGTGATTCTCCATTTCAATTCTTCTGTCTCCTGTACATGATGCACTTATGTAAAATGTAATAGCATAATATTATCTCAATGGAAAAGACAGAGAGAGAGAGAGAGAGAGAAAGACGAGAAAAACTATCAATTCAAATGGAACGTTAATGATACACATCAAACAGCAAACACCAGACATCAAATATCAAACACATTGAATCTTGAATGTCAAGCATCAAGCATCATAAGATATAAAATATCCATCAGTGGAAATTTGAAAAAAAGATGATCAAAACTCGAAACATGGAAAATGTAAACGTGAAGCGTAACACAACTTAACACCGACACGTTTCACGTACAAACGATTTATCCTCAAACGCTTCAAGAACAATTCCAATCTCTCGAATCTAGAATGTCGAATGTCGAATCTGGAGGAAATGAAAAAAATGTACAATTCTAGCCAATCAAAAATATCCAAGAAATTCAAGATTCGAGATTCAAATCATTATTCAAAATCTTTTGTTTTTTGACAAAATTCATAATGAAGATAAATGAAGGAGAATTTCAATGTTCAGGACATTTTAAAATTTCATTTTTCAGAATCTAAAATCTAGAATCTAGAACTAATTCCACTGACATTAATTGTATGTGTTTACTGGATCAGTTACACAGTTTCACTCTCAAGCCTCAAGCCTCAAGACTCAAAACTCAAAAGGTGTTTTGAATTGTACATTGTACAATGTACAATGTACATGTTAGAAGAGCGTAAAAGAGAAGAACGTGTAAAATCAAAAATCCAAAACAGGAGTGCAGATTGCAGTATTATTGTGTGTATTGTATTGTGTTTGTGTGTGCGAGTGAAAAGGCGGTAGTTGTAGCTGGTTGTTGGTTGGTTGGCTGTTTGGTTGTAAGGGTTTGGCTTCTCAAGTCATCCACTCTGGACTAATCGCTATAGCTCACTCTCTTTCTCTCTCTAGCACTCACTGGCTTTGGTAAATGTTTTGTAAATGTTAAATCCTCCTGCTTCTCCTTCTACTCCTTCTACTTGTAGTCTCCTTCCTGTTTATTACGTTCCCTCTCTCTTTTTTCTGGTCGTGTGGCACTCACTCAATCTCACACAATACAATACAGTGGAACAACAGTACACTTGAATTTATACGCACTATCAACTACCAGATACTAGATACTAGACCATTTACTTGTTTTTCCGCTCCTTAAAATCATATTACAAGTCCACTTGACTTGACTCGACTATTGACTACAGTTGAGTTGACTCCTCTACTACTTATTTACTCCCAACTACCAACTACCCACACCACACCACACCACGTTCATTTAGCCATCTTCCTATTCATTCTCTCAGTCAACGATCCACGCTCATCAATGATCATTCAACCTCCACATTTTGGTCTCATCTAGATTCTTAACAACATCCGATGAATTAAAAGTTCAGTGTTTGGTGACAAAAGTTCCTTGACAAAATCCAGTGCAATTGATAATTATTATTGTTGAAAATATTCAAAAGTGAACAAAGAAAAATTCATACAATTCGTTCAGACCTTGATTCATTTCAGTATTTCAAAGAGTGTTTTGAGTTTTGATAAAATACATTGAAAATTGAAATTGTGGTGAAAAAGTGGAACATTATCAATAATAATTGTTATCCAGTTTAAAATCCAATCTTATGGTATATTATAGTATATAAATGTGTGGAATGAGTGAAGAGACAATACTTCGGACTTCTTCGGAGATGGAAGTGACAGACGGTGGAAAATCCTCACCGGAGATAAAAGATAAATCCTCACGAATGGGTGAAAATTCACCCTCGCTAAACTTTTCAATTTCCCGTCTCCTCGGTGGAGGTGCCAGAGCTCGAGCTCAACACATAAACAATAATGTAACTAGTAATAATAATAATCATCATAGTGTAAAAAATCATAATAACAGTAATAGTCGCCATAGCAACAATAACAATAACAATACCAATAAAAAGAACAGAAACAACCAGAACCAGAAGAACAGTTATCACCATGAGAATGATCACTACCATCAGCACCAACATCCACATCAAAATCATCACCATCGTAATCAGAGTGACACGGATGAAAATGACCGGAGGAGTCATAAATCCGATTCCGACATGAGGAATTCCGAGATTGAGTCGGATATTGAAGCGGATGTGGACGGCGATATTGACATTGATCATGATGACCGGAGTCCAACAAGATCAAGATCACGATCTCAATCCAGATCCAGATCACAAAGTCGGAGTCAAAGTCGAAGTCGAACTCCGGATGCCCTGATGCACAGTGGTAAACTAGGGGATGACCATGATCATGATCGTGACCTAGGTGACCTTGGTCCAGGTGGCCATCCAGGTCAACACCTTCAACACCTCTCTCATCCTCATTCTCATCCGCATTCACAACCACCGCCCGGAATGGTGGACAATGGAAATGGGATGAATCCCTTCCCCGTTTTCGGCTACACCTCCATTTTTCTCCCCAATTTCCCTTGTCCACTCACCTCACCACCGAATCACGGAATCATCCGCGTCCCGGCCCATCGACCCATGTCTAACTTTCAAATGTTTGGACAGTCAAACGGTCTACAGCATCACAATCCTCTAGATCTTAATGCCTCACCCCTCTTCAGCAACTTTGATCCCAGATCCTCACTTCTACTCAAAGACAGACTCAATGGTAAGAAATAATAAATTAGAAATCACACATATTTTATGCATAATATTTACAATTTCCATGCATTTTTCTCCTCTTAATTATATTTTGAATTAAGTCATTTCCCTCATAAAATTCATGAATAGTTAGCAAACCAAAAGAATAATGAATAATGACTCATTCGGGTTAATTATATAGTTGAGCTAATGTAATTCTTAATCCTCAATCCTTCATGGTTAATGGGTAATGAGGGAAATTCCTATTCAAATTCCAACTCATATTTGCAACATTTGTGAATGAATTTCTGGATGTTTGAGTTTGAGCTCCTCAGCTAAAACAGCTCATTTATTCTTGTTTTTTGCCGTCATAAAATGCATAATAAGACTCAAGTTGGTTGAAGACTAAAGACTTGAAGTTTTGTGTTTGAATTGGTTTCCTTATTTGTCGGCGGAGAAAGGTTTTTGGTCATTTGAATGCTAATCTTAAAATAAATTAGTTTGTTGCCACACACTCAAATCTCAAATCTTCTGGTCCTATTCTCTTTATTTTCTGTTGATATGAGAGATTGGAATAAAATTGAGACGAGAGAACTCTTGACGAGGCGAAATGAGGAGATTGACATCAGACATTATCACATTTTTACAATTTACAATTTATTCATTTAAACAACTCATACGCATCACAAATAGATAATGGAGTGTCGAGTCTCGAGTCGCAAGTTTTGAGTGTCGAGTTTTGAGTTTGTCGATACTGTGTGAAAATAAACGATGCGATTCCCCCAAAAGGAAATTTTACATAAAACTAAAGTAAAAAAGTCAATTAAAACGTTTTTGTCATTCTTCCTCTCTCATTTCATCCCACGACCAACGACCAATGCCATGCAAATGAACATTAAACCTACGTAAAATGTAAACACTCAAATATTTTAGCGTCTCAAGTCTCAAGTCTCGAGATCTTCTCTTGATTCTTCATTCTGGAATCTAAAAACTAGAAACAGCAGATGAGCAAATACATAATATTAATGCATGGGACAATGGGACAGTCGACCATGATTTTTATTTCCCTCTCGCCATTTAAATTAGAAACATGAATGTAAAAGCGTAGTTGGCTTAAATATATTTGAAATTTAAATGGTGTGGTCTGGTCGTCTGGTTTGGATCTGGGGTTTGGAGTTTGGGGTGTTTCAGCTTTTAGCATAAAAAATAAAATTCTCATTTGCTCGTCATACAAAAGTTTTGGAGCTTGTCGCATGTAGCCAATTTCAATTTCAAAGTCTTTTTATACTGTCTTTTTCATATCTATTTAAAGCTCTTGTAGGTTAATGCAAGTCTCAAGTCTCAAGTTCTAAAGATATATTAATTTTGAACCATTTCAAACATGAAAAATTTATGCTTCAAAGTTTACAACATCTTTTTCCATATGTGAATAAAGATGATGTTATGAAAAACTTTTTATTAGAAATTACAACACCATAGATAGACTCTTTACTCCTTACACTTTACAGTCCACAGCAGACCGTTTATTTTTTATATAAAAAGAACTTGTGACTTTTGCCATCCGGAGTCCCCTTTCACTTTTTTACCCTTTTTTTACCCTCAATTCAATATTCAGTATAAGCACAAAATGTGAAAAAGATGAGATCTCAAAACTCAAAACCAAAAGTCATATCATAATATAATTTAAAGGTTCAAATGGTGAACGATGGTTATTCCGCTGCCTGGTTTTCTTCTCGGTAATCGGAACAGGCAGGCCAAGCCAAGCCAGGCCAGATCAGGCAGGTCCACGTCGCTTCGGTTTAGTTTCCTTTAGTTCACATCCGTAAAAGTAAAAAGCCAGTCAACTTTTTCCAAACTCGTCTTTTCTTCTTGTTTTTCCTCCTCGTAAAATTGAGGCAAAATATAATATGTACAAAATACAAAATACAGAATACAAAAGTACATGCAGAGAGAGAGAAAAAAGGAGATGGAAGAGCTGAACTTTGTCACGAGCACTTTGATACAGTTTTTACAGTCACTAAATAATTCATGATCCCCTGAGCTTTCGATGATTCTTAAATGGAAATCAATCGTTCGGCAATTCCTTGTGGGAGTTGAAACTTTTGTTGTGCGTTTATTTTTTCTCTCTCTTTCTCTCAGCCGTCTTGCCTCTTTTCTCCTGTATGTAACATGTAATAATAATTCTTTCTGTATGTATCACAAAAGGGGGAAGAGCGACAGTAATTTGTGTTGTGTACTGTTCCTTGTACATTGTACACATACACAAGTTCGTCGTGGGTCTGGGGTCTAGATTCTGGATTCTAGATTCAAAGGACAAAAGTCAGGGTTACTGCGTTGACATATGTATGTATTGTGTATGCGAAAGCTCGCCGTTTACCGTTTCTCTCTTGAAAAAATAGGGGAGAAGAATTATGTGAACGAGGACGGAGCTTTTCCCTTTTTTTTAAACGGTGAATTTTCTTCATTTATCTTTTTTGTTGAGGAGCGTGTTTTTTCCTAGTTAAATTAGCCAGGTGTCTTGAGGATTGCGGATTGAGACTGATCTTGTAGTGAATATGGAATATGAAATATGGATGATAAATAGACCAATACAAATCATTTTTCATTTTACCCTTCACTTTGTAAATAATATTTGATGTTTTATGTTTGATGTTTTTTGTAGCATCTTTGGCCCTATCTCGAAGAATAGGACATCCATACCAAAATCGAACCCCACCCAAAAGGAAGAAGCCACGAACGTCCTTCACCCGTCTTCAAATTGCAGAGTTAGAAAAAAGATTTCACAAGCAAAAGTATCTCGCTTCTGCTGAAAGAGCCTCGGTAATTAATAATACGAATAATAATTACTTTGATTCATGATGACTTGATGAACAAAATTTCCCATTTTAATTGTACTTTTAATTTGTTGTAATTTGTTGTTTTGATAAGTTGAAAATAATAGCAATAATAATAATTATTCATGTATTTTGTACCTTTAAATTTTTTTAGCTCGCCAAATCCTTAAAAATGACTGATGCCCAAGTTAAAACGTGGTTTCAAAACCGACGGACTAAATGGAGGTAATTAATTCATTCGTTTATTTTTCACACTTTATAATCTAAAAAAACAAAGAGAGGGAATGTTCATATTTAAAAATGCACACATCGTAAAGATAAGGGATGCAATTAAAAGTAAAAGTTGCTCCATTTCCTTGTTTTACCTCATCCTTATCCATTTCATTCCTAGTATTTGATACGGCACAAACCCAAGCAAATACACACAAATATCATGCACAATGCACAATACACAATGCATATTACATATTGCAGCATTGTTTCATTCTGGTCTCGTCTGAGGTCTGAGTGAACAAAATTAAAGTGAGTTTTGAGTTTTGAGTTCTGAGTATTTAGTTGAGTTGAGTTGAGACGTTTGTGTGTGGTTTTGGTGAAGGAATTTTCCTGAGATTGGTGACTCATTGTCTCAAGTCTGATGGAGACGACGACCAAGGAGAGAGACAGAGACAGAGACAGAGTAAAGATAAAATGATCTAATGGTCCTTTTCGTTCTCGCTCTTGCTCTCTCGCTCTCTCAGTTGTAGTCGTAGTCGTACCTGATCTTCAATGGCAATGACAATGATGATGACGATCGTTCCAATGAACGAACTGGGGCCACCGTATCACCGTAATCATATCATTCATATCGTATCACATTACATCATATCACGTAAATACAAATACTCAATCCTCAATCCTCAACATTTGAGATTGGAGACTTGAGACTTGAGAAAACCCATTTTCCATTCTCCATTCTAGATTCTCGATCGTATTTGTATTCGAATTTGTATTTGTATTTTTCTAAAAAATGTTAACTGTTTCTGTAAATGGTAAATCGTTCATGTAACTTAAAAATGGAGAGAGAAGAAACGGGAAAAAAGTCTGCTGGGTATTCTGTGTACATTGTAGATACAAAGTACACACAATCGGTGCTCATGGTTCATGTTGTTTCAATGTTTCACTTTTAAATGGATTTTTGCCTCCAGCCTCCACTTTGTTTAAATAGTAAATAGTAAATCGGTATCGACATCAGCAGCAGCATCATCATCATCGCTGTAAAAAGTAAAAAGTGTCTGTATGATTATGAAGAAAAAATGTACGTTTCTCTTTTCTGTCTCCAATGTCCAATGTCCAATCTTGAGCCTCAGTCTCAGTCTCAGTCTCGGCCAGCTCAAGTACAATGGAAAACGTGCGATAAAAGATATTGACACTGAAAATGGAATTGGAATTGAAATAGGAAATTCCATACCTTTTTAAAAGACTGTTGACTCTGTGGATTTTTACTGTCTCGTCCTCCAAAAACCAAAATCCAAAATCTAGAGTCAAAATGCATCTGGGATTTTCTGGATGAGTAGTTTTTCTTTATTTAGAATGGTCACGCAATCTCGTCTCGTATCTCGTATCTCGTGTCCCGTGTATTCTGTGTATTCAGTTTTTTTTTCCCCTGTATTTTGTACTTTGCAGTTAGTTTAGTGTTTAGTGTTCCGTTTTCAAATGCAAAGTGTTAAATTATCGGTGTAAAGTCTCAACAAAGTTTTTGTTTTACAGGAACTGGTTTACATAAATGAATAATTTAGGTTTTAAGTACAAACTACAAAGTAGAGGAGCAGAAGAGTAGAACAAGAGGAACAAGAGAACAAGGTGTAACATAATATACATGGATTTTCAAGTTCCAAGTTCCAGCTTCTTGTTCAATGTTCAATGTTCAACTCTTCTAGTTTTTTTGGGGATGGTAAATGGTAAATGTTAATGGATGGATAATGGACGGACCATGGTTAATGATGATGTAAGTTACACATACACATGTTTTCATGTTGAGGAGGTACTCAATCCTCAATCCCCATTCATCATTCGTCATTATTACTGTGTAATGTTTGGTCTTCCACTCTTCATCTCAGTCTTCTACACTTGTTTTTAGAAGATAGATGATGAATATAATAATAATAACAGGAATAACAATATCAATGGCTCTTTGCTCTCTGAATTTTTGTATTGGTTTGGTCAGAATTCAGAATTCAAATGATGATGAGAAACGAGATGATCATAGAGCTTGGAGTTTGGAGTTTTGAGAAAGGTCATAAGAAGAGGATGATGGAGAGAGTTTGAGTAAAAGAGTAAGGGATCTGGCGACAGAGTACAACTCAGTTGAGCTCAGTCGTTGACGATATAGCTGTTGCTTGTTGGTTGATGACATGAAAAGGCCATTAGAGCAACTAATTACGGCGTCTTCCATCTTCCGTATTCCTCACTCAAATACCGTACACAACTCCAACTCCAATTCCAATACACAGAATACACAGTACACAGACGATGACAATTGCAATGGCATCTTTGTTTTTTACCTTGTTCTTCTTCCTCTTCCTCTCTCTTCTACCATAGCATCTGCTCCATTATCCATTATTTGTCATTGTTAGAGGTTCCTCATCATATTTTCTTCCGTGTGTACAGTATACAGTATTTATGATTTATTATTTAGGTACTGACTATTGACAATTGACCAGTTTTATTTTATTCCAATTCCCAAATACTACAATAATTTCAATCCTCATCCTTCTTCCATCTTCCACCATAAATCATCATTGACAAAAACTCAAAAGAAAAGGTAGATCGGAGCTCAGCAATGTGCACGAAATGAGACGAGAGACAAAAGACAAATGTAGAATGACTGAATTAAATATGAATAATGTTTCTTTTTACCTAGTGTAAATAGTTTGCACTTTGCACATGCTCCATGCTCACTTTATGATTTATGATTTACGCTGGATTTGATGCGTTGTGAATTGTGAACTTGGTTATTCTTCTGGTTTGAATTCAGAATTCACCCGCCTGCATAATTAATAATTAATCGGTAGTGCTGCTTTTAACTTTTAATCCTTCTTCCTTTCGCGAGAAGTTGAGAATCTTGTTGTTGCAGTAATTCTTGTTCTTCTCCTGCTCCCATTTTGTTATGCACGGTATATTTACAAGTTACAATGTAAAGTTGTTTATGGATGTTTTAAGTTGAATGTTGGATGATCGATGGAAGGAGAGTGAATTAAAAGTAAGAGTGGATAAAATATTCAAGCTATCATTTATTTAATTCAAATGACTAACTAACAAATAGCAAGTAACAAAGCATCTACGATCTACGTCTACGGGATAAGTAAAAGAACAGGAAGGAATCAACGTCACACTACAAGCTACACACTACACACAGCATAATATTATACAATACACATGTATTTTACATAGGAGAACATAGAACATCCATCTTCTTTAATATTAGCAGTGCTTTTCTACTTCATCTTGCTCCATTTTTTATTAAGTACAGAATACAGAGGACAGTGCATTAATAATGAAGACGATAGTAAATAGTGAATAGTAAATGGGAAGAGACAAAAGAGATGGATAATGGATAGAAAAGTTAAGTAAATGGATTGCATCTTGCATCATCATCATCATCATTGTATTACGCCATTACAGAATAATGATACTATTATTGGTCTGGATTGGTCTATTTATTTCACCCATTTAAAATTTAATCACTATCTCTTAATGACCATCATTCAACATTTAACATTCAACAGTCAACTTGGATGGATGATGGATTCTTGGGATTTGGGATTTGGTATTTATCGCCAACGTCGTTTGTCCTTTTTTCCTTCTACCTCGTAAACTTTACACGACTTCAACTATCAAGTTGTCAACCTGATACTTGATACTTGATCGTCTTTCAATCTTTCAATTTTAATTTCAACAATTGGATATTGTGGATTGCAATAAAACTGTGCAGTGCGCAATGTGTTTAAGAGTAAAGAGATGCCAACAATTAAGATAGCTGAGAATTGAGTGGGTACTTTTCTAGTTTTTATTCTCACTGCTCAATTCTCGCCATTCATCAAGTGGATTAACGAGTAACAAGTTACAAGAGCTCAATGCTTCTTGATTCTTGATATGTGATTTGTGATTTGTGATATCAAGTATAATGATGATGTCATCCGTTTTTTCCAATTCCAACTTGACGATTATGCAAATTGACTTATTTGCTTATTTATTTGTTTGTCTGTGATTGTGCAGAAAGCAGATGCAATTTCAAATTTATTGTTTATTGTGAAAAAATTGGTGATGAAGGACAATTGAAAACCATTTGATTTTTATTATTGTGTAAAAAAATAAATGGTAGAATTTCCATAAAAGTACAAAGACAAATACAAAAATGAATATTAAGTGGAATAAATGACTGCATAAAAGGTACAAAATACATAATATTTAGTAGAAAGAGGGAAACCAGAAAAGAGGTGGAGGGGGAATTGAGATGAGACGGAGTAGGTCTGTGTGGAATTTCAAATTCCAACGACTCGAGATTCAAAATTGGAGATAAATGATCATAATGGCTCGACAACATGTGTAATGTGTATCTACTTGAGACTTGAGTTGAGACTTGAGATTCGAGAGACGGAATAAAGTAAAAGAGTAAAATAGATGCACTTGATTTAAAATTTGTGAAATATCAAGTGGTGTGAATAATTTAATGTCGACTGTCTCGGTTTCTGTGATAAGTGGATGTTTGATAGTTTGATGCTTGATGCTCAAGAGATCTCTGAGGGTTTGAGGGATCTCATCTAATCAATGAGATTACAAACCTGCTTTGCCTTTTCCTTTGACTCCACTCCACTTCGCTTACACACACATGAAACTCGAAACAAAACACAAAACATGAATCATCTCGCATTCCACAAGCATGCATAATCATACACGGAACAAATTCCATGTCTTGTGTCTTGTGACTTGAGTCTTGTGAGTAAACACGATTTAACTATAAAATACAAATACAAATACAAATTCTCAGTCTGTACTCTGTACGCACCGACTTTGTCCCACACTTGACACTTGACATTCCAAATTCCAAGAGTAAGATTAACATTCATTTTCCTTGGAAATTCCATGTTCAGGGAAATCACCGAGCTCGTTCATCCTTCATTGTTCATTCATTTCTACAAATTCTCTACATGGAAAATGGGAATTACAGAAACAACAAACAACAAAATGACGACACGATTGGGGATTGAGGTTTTTATATTCGGATTTATAGTCCTCCGCCCGTGGAATCATGTATCATTTTGCAACGAGTTGGGAGTTGAGCTGAGCTGAGAGATAGTTAATACATGAAACAAATTGGTGAGGGTGAGAGAGGGAGAGAAGGAGGCTCTTCTAGGTTCTGGATTCTAGACTGTAGACTGTAGACTTGCCGCTGTCTTCGCGTAGTCCATCATTTCTTGTGAGGAGGAGGGAAATTCCCGTTTTGGTCTAGTTTAGTTAGGTGTGAACGATAAACTTTCTCAGACTTTTAACTTGAGCGGAGTGGAGTTGAGTTGTTAATAATAATTCATCATACAACTATAGGAGCAGAAATTAAAATGAAGATCAACTCTTTTCCACTCTCTTTATCAACTTGATGCTGAATGAATATTCATTACCAATTGTAAATTATGAATGATAAATCATGAAATTTTGAATCTTTTGCCTTCTTCATATACAAAATCCAAGTTCAAATTAATTTGAAAATTTAAGATTAGGATTTTTCATTGTTTAAAGAAATAAACAACTTGTGTGTATTTTGTTGTTTAACTTTTGACATTGGATTTAGCTTGGTTTTGGCAAGGAGTGATGACGTTAAAGAAAAAATCTGAATTCCGAAGCCTTATTTTCAAGACATGCTAATCGCCGATTGGCGATTGCCAGAAAAACCTCGTGACTCATGAATCATGAATCATTACAAAACTTTGATGGAAGTTGATGATGATTTTTCATATAAACGACCAATTTGAGTTTTGAGTTATGTGAAATAAAATGTGGGATAAAAGTTGATTTTAGGTATCATGAATCATGACATAACAGAAAAGAGCTATAGCGTAGAAGTATTATACAAGGGAAAAAGTAGACAGACTTCCGATATCCGATGCATAGACGATTCAGGATTGAGGATTAATGTATATTATGGCCATCAATCTTGAGTCTATAATCTATAATACACAGTTTACTGTTTACAGCACGGCGGTAGACGGTTGATATCTGATATTTCATTTCATAAAACATAAAAGTTGAGTTAAATTGAGCATTGTGTATTGTGTACAATTAGTTTAAGCACGAGAATGAGGAATTAAGGAGAATTAAGGACCAAGCCAAACCAAGTAAAACGAGAACACAAGAACACAAGAAAAACTTGTCCCACTCGTCAATCGTCAATTGGTCACTTTCCGTCATTTGTCATTTGACATGTTCCTTCATAACGTCATTAAATTTACGTGTGTATTGTGTATGCTGTCGACTGTAGACATGTAAACCACAAAATTGTCTCTCTCTTTCTCTCTCGTTCTGTCTCCATCAAATATCAAATATCAAACGTAATATTATTATTTAGTCTATTTGCACGCAATTTACTTTGTTTTTATCATCATACTCCATTCTCCATACTCCAATACTTTATATTTTTTATGCATGCATTCCGCTCTTTTCCGTCTTTTTCTTGTCACGAAACTCATATTTCACATTTAAAAACATGCAAGTGTATAATATATCTCTTGTCTTTATTCTTGATGAATTGTTTCAGTACCTAGAGCCATTTTTTTGCTCAAAGTTTATTTTTATTATGCTGCATACACAACAAGTATTTTTCTGTTTTGGTATGCGGGTTTTTTGTGTTATGCGTATTTAACTGCGGTATTGAAATGAAACTTCCAAAAATGTCGGTTATCCGCAGTCCGTAAAAGTTTGCGAGGTTTTGTGTAAAATGTAGAGTATTATTTGTTTTACATTTTGTACTTTGTACAGTTGAAAAAGTTTATTTTTCTTTTTGTATCCGCATCTAAAAAATAACACAGGAATTTATATGATGACTATTACGAATATTTGATGTTGAATGTTGAATACTAAATGCTAAGCATTAAAGTATTGGGTCATAAATAAAAGAGTTAGACTGTTACAACAAAAATAATAATATCATGAAACTCAAAAGACTGAAGAATCGAACTACTTTCTTTTACTTGTTCTTGTTTCTTTTGCTGGTTGGATTGGAGGCTGGAAGTTGGAGCGTAGACCTTTTATTATGATTGATTGATATGATGATTGGTCCCATTTGCTCTTATGTACTCGTGTATAAAGTATAAATGTGTGTCTATCTTTCACCCCATCTGAAATAAGCCCATTTTTCTATAGCTACTTCAATATCATGTATCATGTACTTCTCCTCCTTCTTCCTTCGTTTCCACTTCCACATGCGATTGCTCCTGACTTACACAAGCACACGCTCATAAAACCTGATTCCTGATTCTTTCATTCCCCCATAATCCATATTTCATACTCCATCCTTTTCTTTAAAAAGGGGGCAACGATAAAAGAATAACTTGTGAGTTATGAATGATGAAAAATGAAAGAAAACTTATGAGTAAAATTATATTATTTTTTTCTTTTTCTCCAGGCGTCAAACAGCAGAGGAAAGAGAAGCAGAGAGGCAGGCAGCAAGTCGACTTATGATATCCCTGCAAGCGGAGGCGATCTCCAAGTCTGGAGGTGTTTATCAAGATAATCGATCAGGATGGCCAACACTTCCTCCACAATCCTCTGATAATCCACAATTATCCCCATCCCGAACGGATGATGTCAAATATCTTCAGATATCCTGTTGATAATCAATTAAATCCATACTCATCTATATAGTTATTTAATTATGCTTTGTAGGTTTGCTCTTTTCATCTCTTTTCTTTTATCTCTTTACCATATTATATGAATAATAATTATTATTATGAAGTATGCCAGATACCAGTACCAAATTAAAAGTTGAAGTTAAAAAATGATAGAGGAAATTAAAAACTAAATATTATACTTTTCAAATATCAAATATATGGCCGTACACTGCTTGCTCAGAATAATATATTATATCGTTCGTGATGAAAGCTCATAGCTCATTAATATAGGAGATACACATTGTATTATATTTAAATGTACCATTAAAAAATCAATGTGTATTTGTAGATTGTAGATAAATAGATAGAAAAGATAATGATAAAAAATATAAAGCTAAAAATAGTTGCTTTTTATTGTTGTGCATACTGATAATAATAATAATAAAAATATTATTCTTTATTGTTAATACTTTCCTTTATCATGTACAGCTGAATCATTTGTGTGTGAATGTCAAAAATTTCATGTAAAAGATTTAAGGTCAATTTACAAATTACGAATAATACAACAGACAACAGACAAAGAATTTTAATTTTTAATAATTATTTCCTTTTGTTTTTTTTTGTTTCATGTGCAAAAATATATTGACAATTTTACCTAGCTTTAAATTATTATTATTATTATTCTATGTTCATTCCGTGTAACGTATAATATATTGTATATGTATTGTACATTGTTATTAGGGAGCGAGCGAAGCGAGCTCCCCTTATTCTATCATGTTGTCTGTCCGTCCGTCCGTCCGTCCGTCCGTCTGTTCTTTTCACGGTTCCAGCCAAACGGATTGACCAAATCACATGCGGTTTTTTGCATTGACATTGTCATTTTAGCCGTCAGTGCTGTATGTATTTTTGGTTTTTCTACGACTCCCGGATCTATCCGAAATCCGGGTTTTAGTCGGTTTTTGACCTAGGTTAGACCTAACCTAGGCTAGACCTAATGCAGAAAATGTGAGCTACAGAATAGTGTGAACTACTGCAGTTTTTGACCTAGGTCAGCTGTAGGTCAAAAATACAATTCCGCGTTTTATCTGGCTCGCTCCCTCTTTAGGTACTCCTGTACCCGTGTTTATTTTTAGTTATATATTATATTCCAGGTAGAATTGCCGCCTTAAACAATTAGTTGCAACTCTCGTGTACACTGTAGACTCGTATGTAATACATACAAACGAGTACAAAGCATAACAACAGTGAAAAAAATCCATTGAATTGAGTCAAATAACTACTTTTAATAGTTGCTAAAAGAAGCATAATTTAGTTGATGTCTACAACATTTATTTTTTTATGAATAGGAATTAGAAATTAGGAATATGAATATGATGTTCTATGACCTCTCTGTTGGTAAATATACGATATACGAAATAAATTGTAGCTTCACTCATTACTGATTTGAAAAGCACTCAACTGTAATGACGGGTTTAACTGAATAGATGAAATACACAGTGAACAATCTCTGTTTGTAAAACTTTAATGTGTGTGTGTTATGTATATACATATTATTTGTAACAGCTGTTAATGCTGAATGTTATTAACTATTACAACAACTAGCTATTAAAAAGGTACACTACATAATACATGTCTAATATATTCTTGAAGTTTCCAATAATTTACTACATTGATGTTGAAGGAGAAGAAATATAGCTTTTGTGTGAAGCTGGAAACCAAAAAACTATTCAAATGACAGTAAAAAAAACCTATGGTATACTTTTCAATCACCCGTGCTGATAGAATATAGAATAGTATAGTTTTAGTTCATTATTTAATGGCATTAATTTCATTTGTTTTCTAGAATATAGAATATTTCTATTTTATGTCCTCAGATCTACGATATAGGAAGGACAAGTTTCATCAACATTTTCACCATTACATTATTGTTCATTTTTACCATAACCCAACCGTTCAGCTCATTAAACTAAAACGTCACGTATACTATCATGTATCTCATAATAAAATAAGTGATTGAGTTTTGAGTTTGATTTTTGCATGATTCAACATTTCAATTGGTCAATTTCAAATGGATTAAAACATGTGCATAATGTAAAATATGCATTATGCACCAGCAACAGCATTCGCCGATGATACAGGACTGACAGCAAAATCAGTGTATGGAGCTACTCAACTCACAAATATGGCAAAGAATTTATTCGAATCTGTAGGAATGAAATTGAATATTGACAAGAGTGCAAGTATTATTATGAAGAAAGGAAAATTGGAACAAGATACAATAATTATGGACTACAACAACACAATTCAAAGTATTTCACACGACGAAAGTATAAAATATCTAGGAGTCAACATAAAAGATGAAGTAATTTTTGATCACAAGAAAGTTCTCGAAACTCTTCAAAAAAGTTTAGATATCATTGTCTCAACCCAAATGTTATACAAACACCAAAAGATAATTATTATTAATCAATTTATCTGGCCTAAACTCATTTATCCACTACAAATGGCACCACTCAACCGATTACCAAAATATTTTCTACAGGATATTGATAAAATGATTCGTCATGCAGTTAAACAAATAATTGAAATTCCAAGTCGTAGTGGAAATCCACTTATATACATGCCTAGAAAATACAGAGGACTTGCAGTATTCAAAGCTGAGAATGAAGCTTTTATTCAACACTACAACTTGTGTCTCACTCTTCAACGTGCAGATAACGAATATATTCCATATGTAAGAAATCTCGAACAAGAAATCAAGAAATGTCTTGAATCACTTCATATCTCAGACAAACTTCACCAAGAATTAAAATCAAAGTACCCCAAACAAAAAATCACACAAACCATTCGACAGTATCTTCAAGAACAAGAATATTTGAACCTTTGTGATCCTGAACAATATCCGTCTCAAGGTAAAGGAGCAGTACTTTTTCAACAGTGCACAGAAATCAACAAAATGATAATGGAGAAAAGAGGAATGTCAGATTCAGAATTCGGAACATCTCTCAAATTAACAGTGAATGTTTTCCCTACTCGAACATTGCCTGGAAACCCATCCCAAGATCCCCACTGTAGACATGGATGCAGTGAGTATGAAACCCTTGGACATATCTTGGGAATGTGTTTCTACAACGAAGGACTGAGGAATCTACGTCACAACAAAGTAGTACAAATTCTAGCTAGTGAATTCAGGAAAATGGGATGGACAGCATTGGAAGAAGTTCACTGTGT
>JAQGBH010001187.1:0-35691 GCA_034698265.1 Sminthurinus aureus | reverse complement strand
TTCTGGCTCATTTTTTATGCTCTACACGACCAGTAATGCAAAAAACCCGAATTCGATAGGTCAAAAATCATGTTTTTTCTTTGGCCTGGATTTACTCACAAATGTATTTGCTTTCAATTTTCCAAAAGCGAACCTCAATTTCCAATTTCCAATGTCGGATTTTTCATTATGTGCTCAAAGTGGGAAGAAATTGACAATTTTACGGGCACGGGCGGAAAAAGTTAAACATGTCTTTAATACCAGGTGATATTTCTTAGATTCTTAGCTTTAAGCATCAAGTATCAAGTGCAAACATTGCAAATTTCAAATCTGAAGGTACAAAGATATTTTAAACTACCCCGTTTGAAGTTTGAAGATGCACATCCTGGAATTGAATTTGTGCACATGACGGATATTATGAATAAACTGTACGTTTGTAGCTTGGAGAATTTAGAATGTTGAATTTTAGACTTGGGTTTCCAAATATTTACAATTCACGCTTACACTCACATGCCGACGCTGAATCTACATTCTACAGTCTACAATCAACAAAAGTTCTTGAACACTGACTTGAGTACACACTACACGGTGCGCAGTGTACATTGTAGAGAATCTTGATGTACTGACATTATTTTTATAGAATATTTTGATGATTTTCCGGTTCGTGACTTTACGCCGAATTTTTTCTTGTTTACTCTCCTTCTTCTCCTTTATGCCTGCCACTTCTAGCGAAATTTCCTGTTTAGTAACCAGTAACCAGCAAACAAGAGAAATAGTTGAAAAGGATAAGAGTAGAAAGTAGAAAGAATATTTTATTTCAAGCTGTGTGTAGTGTGTACACATTTGAAAAAAGATAATGAATAATGATAATGATTGTGACTACGTTGAATACGTTGAATACGTCCAATGTGCATGTAAAACAGGTGTACAGACACGTACGATGCATCGCATAATTTTTTTTGTGTTCTGTGTTTCTAAGAGGTTGTTAATGAGCACGTCGAATTTTCTACACGATTTCAGTGTATCTTGTATCTTGTTTTTTGTATCTTGTATCTGCCTATCAAAAATCAAAATCTATGGTGAAAACCTCTATGCCCTATGCCCTTACCACTTACCAAAAATAAGTTGAGTTATTGATTTTTTGTTCGGAATTTTGCTTATATTTAATGAGTCTTGGGCCTTGGGTCTTGGGTCGTGGGTATTTTATGTTTTGTATCTTGTCTAAAATCTAAAAATACTTGATGTTGAAATGATGTTTTAATTTTGAATTTTATGTTCAATTTTTTAGCATAGAAGATCCCGACATGACTCTGGTGATTCGGCGTTGCACTCGCGAATGAACCCATCGTCTACTCAAACCACTGCGTCAAATACACCTGAAGATGGTGGTTCTCCGTCCAAACATTCTCTCATGCAACGAGCCTCGGGATACATGACTCATCTAAAGGTAAATTTTAATAATAACTATTATTATTATTATTGAAGTATTATTAAAATTATTGCATTCAACATTAGGAATTATATATGTAGCTTTTTATACAACGAAATGTACAAGATATGAACATGACATTAAATTATATTCCAATTTTTCCATGTATTTTACATTTTACACACAAGCTAAATTTCTAATTGCTAGACACAAGACAGTAGACACCAGACAGTAGATACATTAACTAGATAAAGCAGGTGTTTTTAAATTTGCGGTTATGATAGTTTTGCTGCTCATTTTTTAAAATGACAAATGGTAGTGAGTTTCATTTTACATTTTACATGTTTAAAATCCACACTCCACTCGCTAGTCAGAATTTTAGTGAACGATATGTCAAATAGCCTTCATATGACATGACCAAGAACCGAGAATTAATAGACATTGGAAATTAGATTAGAAATACATACAGTCTAACAGATATTTTGTTGATGAAATAACTGCCGAATCAGTCGTGCGGCAGAGACAAAATGTTAGCTAGATATTTGTTGACGGTTCAGTCATTTGTAAAAAACTTGCATGTGGTATGTTGCATGTTGTATTCTTCAGCTGTACACTGTGCACAATAGTCATGATATAATGCAAATTTAATTGAAAAAATAGCACAAGACACGTCATTTTCTACTTAAAATTCTTGGTTCTGGATTGTAGATTCTAGATTCTAGACTTTATCCTAAAATTTATTCCAAAAATACGTAAGAGAGTATCTGAATTACATAAGAGATGCTCTTATGCATATTGTACACTGTATATACCGTAGATTACCTTTTTGTAGCGCTGCGACACTATTAGAAACTTTATTATGTACGCCATGTAAATCAAACGAGGGGCGACACTATTAGGTGCTGCGATACAAAAAGGTAATCTACGGTAGTACTTCCCATCTCAAATAACGAACGACGTCTTTCATAACACTGCTTTTGTATTTACTACTTGTTAAGCTTTTAATTATCACAGTTGTTAGTTGTTAAAATTAGAGGGTAAATAATATCCACAAGTTTTCTAATTTATAATCCAGAATCGAGAATGCAGCTGCATTTATCATGTATGTAAGCACATGTAATAGTCTAGTGTATAGCTTGTAGTGGTCATCTCGTGTTTGAATTAATTAATTAAATTAAACACAGGGTCGGATTTGGAGTCGGAGGATCATGTTCTGACCACAACTGACGAGTGGAAAATGTTTAATGAGGTCTAATATAAAGGAACTACACCTAAAGACTACAGAGATTATTATGAGAGATTACAGAATACAGAATTGAGGCTTTTGTAGGATTTTCATTCATCCCGTAAAATACATAATAGATAAACTATAAAGCATCGTATTTTGCATACCAAATGCCAAAAATATTACAGGATAAAACCTTTTGATTAAAAACGAGCTCTAGTCTCTAACCACTTCAAAGCATTGATGTATTATGTACAATTCAATACAATATAATAAATAACACAACTTGAGGAACAATAATACAGCATAGTCAACATTACAAACAATCTAATATGGATAAATTCCATATAATAATTGTGGTGTGTGGTGCGTAAAATGATGTATTATTCACATATTATGCAGGAAAAACACGGCAACTTGTACATGATTGCAAAATGTAAAAAATTTAAAAACAACTTTAGAGATATCTGAGATATAAAACAACAAACTACATTTACAAAAACTAAAACTAAAGGGAGCACAGGGTTTTTCCTCACATCAAGATTGAATTGGTGATTCTTGATTCTTGATTCGGAATTCTACGTACAGATGGAAATGTAACTGTATAAATGCACGTGTAAATGGAACAGAAAATAGAAAGTAAACAACAAAAACAACAAGAGCACCCGCAACCAGCACTAAACCATAATAACCGCATGTTTTCTCCTCATTCCAATGTAATTCAAGAAAATCAAGGCTCATGGTTCTTTTTTTTCATTCCTCATAAAATTTTATGTTTTATGGGCTCCACTACTGAATACTGCATTCTATTCTATTCTATTCTATTACATTAATATACGTCAGAGTTACATGCTTTCATGCTACTTATTTTCCTACTTTTGTCCAGAATTGCAAAGCAAATCACAGTGCTGGTGGCTGGTGATTCACGTTGAGGAATTTTCACCGTCTTTAATCCTTTCTCCGTTTCCATTTCTATCTCAACCCTTTCTCCGGGCTCTAGACTCCAGACCAACTCTTCTATCTGTTGTCTGTATTTATTAGGTTTTTGGATTTGCATTTGACTTGTTGTGAAACAGCAATCTTTCTCCTTTCTTCTATTCCTTGTTTCTGTTTTATGAGTCATTTGAGCAGGTTTATGACACATTTTCCATTTCCCTGTGATATAATGGAATTTTTTATTTTGCTTGAAAATAGGTAGATGCACTATGCACGAAACATCTAATCAAATACAAGTTGTCTTATTACTTGTTAGTCGTACCACACAACACACAACTTTGCGCATACAAGAATTTCGGAGGAGGACCTATTATTATTATTATTATTATTATTATTATTATTATTAAGGTTCCGAATTCCTAGGGCTGACTTTTGGATCCTCAATTCGAAATTCGGAAATGCAAGTCATGCAAAATGTGAAAAAGGAGGACAAGAGTGGATAAAGTCATAGCTACAGATACAACCAATATTTCAAAGAAAACATTAAGAATCAAGAATCAGGAATTAGGAATACTCATGCAAATGCCTTGTTGAGTGTTGAGCGTTGAGTCGTCGTAGACTTGGAACGCGTGTGTATAAGCTGTGAGCTGTGAACTGTACATTGTGCATAGCATTAAGTAATAGGTGGCTCTTTCACTAGTTTGGCTTTGAGTTTTGAGCTTTGAGAGTCAGAACTGTGGTGCTTTTATTGTATAAATATGCACTCTCTTTCTCGTTCTTTCATGCTCCAAGCTCAATGCTCAAAGCTCAAAGAGTAAGACAGGTAAGGAAACATCAATATTTCCTTGTTATGTGCCACATTAGACGTAATAGATGAAAGCTCTAACATATCATGTCTAATGTCTAATGTCTAAGGCTCTCGTTCCTCCTTCACTCCTTCAATTTCTCCGCATCCATTATGTACCTCTACAAAAATGAATGTACATTGTACATGCACAATGTACGTTGTACGTATAGATGCGATAAAACTTCTTGTTTTTTATTCTGATATCAAGTGACTGAATGAGCAAGAGTGAAGTTGGAGAGCAAGAGAAAGAGAAAGGAGCAGAAATGTACAGTTACATTGTATATAGTATAGAGTATAGATGGATGAAAATTCATAGTTGTTATGCTATTTGCTATTTTGTATGCTCTGTACTCAATATTCAATGCTGCATCACTATATCTACAATCGTCAGCCTCTATTCCTCTGCTTACATATTGCGTGTCTACATTCTATTTTCTATACTTTCTCTCTAGTCTATAGGTACATATGCGGGGAAAAAGAGAGTTAGAAGTTTTCCGTCTCTGTTTTTGTGCAGACTGTTTGACTGACGGGCTAATGTTTCTTATATCTTATATATACTGTACAATATGTAATATGTATCCTGGTGAAAGCATAATATTATGCTATAACATAACATCAGATCACATCACATAAGCTGACGTAACATAGCATATCAAAAAGTTGATAGTGGCTAGAGAAAAAAAGTCCAGATAGGTTTTATGTTTTTATGCCAGGGTTTCTGGATTCTGGATTCTCCCTTCTATTTCTATTTCTATTCATGTTGCTGCTACTGTTACTTTCATCTCCTACACTCTACAAAATTGTACATTGTACAAATATACGGATAAAAGTCTCGCCCGCCACTACTGCGGTGAATGGTAGAATGTGAGAATGATCAATGAAGTATCAAGTATCAAGTGATACCTAAATATTGAATTGTCCCGAGTCTTTCGTCGTTTTTAGGTCAAATAAAATATCAAAATGAGGATAAAAAGTCGGAAATGTTTTAAATGAAACTTTTCATTCATATTTGATGTCCATATATTTCAAAATTCCAAGTTCAAAGCAAGAACAAAGTTCAAAGAACAAAATGCACGTGTCATAAGTCGTAATATCACCGATCACTGCTAACCGCTAACGAGTAAAGTTGAGGAAAAAATAGAATGTAGAGTTTGTGCCTTGTTTTCTTCTTGTGCCTTGGGTATAAAAATAGTCTCCGTTTTTGTAATGTGAGATGTAAGGTGAAACGTGAGCCTGTTTTCTATGTGTGCAGTGTCTTTCATTTTGCATTGTGCATACATGAATATGGAATCCGAATATGAAATAGGTGATATGCAACTTTTTCTCTTGTCACCGTTTTCCTTGATCCGACTGTTGGTCCTGACCTACCTCCAAGCTTTTCAAGTAGAGAGTATAGACTCTATAGAGTAGAGAGGCGCCGCTATGAATCACTATATTATGAATTATGACTACAGACTACACTGCATATGTAATGTAATATATTATATCATGTATGATAAATGACTCGTGACAAATGACTCGCACATGTATGCAGTTTGTAGTTTGTCGCAATTATTTTAAAAATATGCAAAGTTGTGAATATGTTGTACATTACACGCATAACTTTGAGGCATTTGAGAATGGGATTACACTACATTTACAGTTCCTGTTGTGTGAAAGGTCGTTTAGCCGAGTTTCATCCGGATTTTATGAGTATAAAATTGTGTAGAGAGTAGAGAGTAGACAGAGGAGAAAAGTTAAGTATGAGTAAGCATGAGTAAGTAAGTAAGCTTTATAATACTGGATTGATCCACAATCCAATTCACAATCCACAAACTCTCTACATATATCCGTAACTCGCTCTTTTCTACGTACGTTCTGCATTACCGTTGTTTTATACTAGTTTTGTGTTATTCTACGTTGTACGTTGGATATTCTGTATTCTGTAGTCTGTAGAATATCTGACTCCAATTCCAACTCTCCAAAGTGTTGTAAGTTGTAAGTAATGTTATATATATATTTTTCTCTCTTTCTCTTTTCATGTTCAACTCACTCACTCACTCACTTATTCGTTCGTTCATCCATTCCTGCTCTCACAACTCTCAAACCCTACAACTCTACAACTCTGTGGCTCGGTGTGTGGCGGTTTCTCTACTGTATTTTGGCTCTAGTCGCGCCTTGGAAAACATCGAAAGGAGTCGAAGGATAATCAACGACAGCGGAGCAGTGAGAGAGAAGTAGCAAACGCAACAGCAACTCAGTCGCTCTGTTGTGGCCATAAAAGACAGGCTGAATCCTCTGATACGATCACCGGAGCTAAACCAGGTTAGTACACCGTTATTTTTTTGTTTTTTCCCTACCAATCCCCATCTTCTTATTCTTATTTCTCCGTCTTGTTTTTTTTTTCACTAGTATCTAGTATCTACCATCTAGGAGCTAGATTTTGCCACATTAATTAACCCATTGTAATAGTTTTATCACAAGGAAAATAATAATTATTATTATTTTCCTCATGATAAAACTATTACAAAATTAATGTGTGCAATTCACCTCTCTGGTTATATGTTAAAATTGATGTGGTAAAATTATTATTATTATTATTATTATTTCCATTTTATCTTGGTATTAGTCGTTAGTCGTATATAATGTATAGTGTAAGAATTAATCGAAAGTAAATTTTATCTGCAAATTCTGCAATCTTCTCGATCGATCATCAATCCTAATGAAAGATTCTACATTCTAGTTTCTCGATTCGCATTGAAGATCTAATATCGGTTTATGTGCTCAACTCATCCTTTTCAATCTAAATTGTTCCTCTAAATTGTTCTACATTCAAAAGTGCGTGATATCATCAATTTTAGAAAGATTACAATAATAATAATAATAATTGGTGTTAGAAGGCATAATAATAAGTATTATAATAATTATTATTATTATTATTTTTGACTGAAACTAGCAAACTGTTGTATATTTTCCGTTATTTCCTACTACGGTTCTCAGTGTACAGTGTACAGTGTTCAGCGTACAGTGTAATATTAAGAGCTCCTTGTTTCATGTACTCAATGTCAGTGGACTATCGTAGTCGAATTGGAATTCAAATTGGAATACAAGGTACAAGATACAAGTAGTTAATCTATCTCACATTACCAAAACTCTGCCCATCGCGAGTAAAAGTTTTTCTACTTTGTACATCGATGCAGACCACGTTATCGAATTCTTGTCAAAGTCAAGTCAAGAAATAGCAAGAAAGGAAGAGAGAGTGTGTGTGAGTGAGTGAGAACTTACGTATTACGTATTAAGTATATGTGTGTCTTGTGTCTTGTGCCTTGAATGTGAACTCAGAACTCACACGATTGACGATAGACTTGCACTTTCACTCGATACTCTACACTCTATTCTCTATACACTGTAATCACCCGTAATTCAGCCACATACGACTGACATTTATAGTCTCCTTGGTGAGGCGAGTTGTACGTTGTATGTTGTATTCCTCTCCATTCTCCATGTTCCTTGTCTATAAAGTTATATATTATTATAAGCAACTGAAATTTATACATTCGATTTTCCACACTTTTGTAGGTACATTCTGCATTCAGTATAGTGGGAAGTGGGACTACAAGAGCATCGTACATATCAGTTTTACTTTATTAGGCAAATACCTATAGACTATAGACACTAGACACTAGACATTAGACACATAGTAAATTCATATCATGGTGAATGGTGATAAAGTCCTGTGTTCTCTGTTCTGTGCTAACTAGACAAGTAATACGAGCTCGCAGCTGTACACTGTACATTCTAGATTCTAGATTCAACACTCGACAAGTCAGAAACGTGTGATCTGTTAATAAAAATACTCACGAACTTCTCTTTCACTTTACTCTTTACTCGTACTACACACTACGTACACGCTACAAATGTAGTCGTCAGTCTTAAGTCGTAAGTCGTAGTAGCAGTCCAATGTAGCATGTTTAGAGTTTAGAGTTTAGAATTTGAAATTTAGAGTTAACCTGGAGAATTTTATTCATTTATAGAATTCAAATGGATAATGGATACTTGGTAGACTTTACACATGATACATGCTACACGTCCTTTCTCCTTTCTTTGTTTTTCTTTTTCTCTCCTTCCGATCCTTTTATTTTTTATTCCACGCCGCATTTTCGGATCTGACCTTCTTAATGGACGACTTTTCTTTGTATTTTTCAACCCGAAAGCGAATCCCAAATTCGGAATTCACACGGTTGTGTCTGTAGTCTGTACAGTGTGTGGTGTATGGTGTGTGTTTTTGTCGGACGTCGTTTGTAGGAATCTTAGAACTTGGAATTCGGATTCGGAATATACTTAGTTTTAGTAAAATAATATCTATAGAGTATAGACCAAAGCCTTTGAACATATGATAGGATCTATAACTGTGTCTGTAAGCGTAACTGCAACTGTAACTGTTTGATCTTTGAACTGAATTATTTCCAGCGATTGATTTGAAACGATGGGGAAATTTCTCCTCTCTCCCTTTTCTTTTGTGGCTTGACTTGACTCTAGACTGTTGACTTGACTTTCATGTATAATTTGCGCTTTGAGCCTTTTGACGTCAAATTTCAAGAATTTTCTTTTATCTTTTCATTTTCAAGCGTATTTTTTCCTGTCTCCTTCTCTTGTCAAAGTCTCGATTCTCGATTATCCATCGTCTATTGTCTATGCTCTACACTCTATACTCTATGTATATAATGTATAAAAGTGATAAAAGAGATCAAAGTTTTACAGCATAGTACATACACATAAATTTTGCACGGATGGAAGTTTTTTTAGTTGAAGAATTCGAGAACTTGTACAGTTGACCCATGTACAATGTACAGTGTACAGTGTAGAGTTATGTAGACAGCAAAATGGAAGATGCGGAAGGTAGAAGATGTTCGTCATGTCGTGTGTCGTGTCTTGTGTCTTTGCCACTATTATTATTATTATGTCGCAAAGTATAAAGCATAAAGTACGAGCAACCTTGCATTTTTTATCTCTATCCCTATCGTGGAATTGATGGATATAAAATATGAAGTAGAAAAACTAAATTTGAGCATTTGTTTACCAAAAATAGATATTATCTATTAGAAGGATAATAATTTATTCAGTTTCAGTCGATATTGATAGTTGGAAACTGGAAAAACAGGAGAAACATGTGGTTGCATTTATTTTGTGTTTGAACAGATGTCTTCAACCTAGTACCTAGTACTTACTTGTTAGTAAGTCCTTAACGATATTCAATAGTCAATAGTCAGCTCTACAATGTACAAAGATATTCAGATGGCTCAGAAACTAATGATGATGATTATGTCTAATGTCATACCTGTGTTGTGTGTTCTGTGTTGGCGGTGAACCTCAAAACTCAAAACGTAAATAAGCATTGGAGTTTTGAGTAATCATAAATAATGAGTCAAGTCAACATTCTTTTTTGTGAAACATTGAACATTGAACGTTCATTTAAGTTAAGTCAAGTATTAGTCATAGAAATTATTATCATTGCTATTGTAATGATGCAACAGGAATTTTTTTGGTCGAGTATAATATCTAATAATTTTATTATTATTACAAATTACAAAACTTTGGTTAATATTATTTAATATACTGGTACTGATACTCATGCTGGTTCTGGTTCGGTTTACAACTGTAGCTGTTCTAAATTTGGATACATGACAAATTACAAATTAAGTTGTAACGGTGTACAAAGTAATTGAGGTAGATATTTAAAAGGGTTTCTGGTTCACGAGTTTCTCGACTCTAGACTCTAGATTCTAGAATCTAAATGCTACAAGTTCTACTGTGGAAAGAAACGTATTGCTTTTGCTACCACGATATTTTATATTGATACAAAATACAAAAGATGTTCTTAGTTCTTATTCATGTTGCTATTTATGATAATGATAATGATGGTGGTAAAAGTGCCTTTAGTTATACCAATAATCCTTGGTTGTTATCATTTCAGTTAAATGTTAAATTGTACAGTTGTTGGCAGTTGGCAATTGGCAATGAGTCTTCCATTCTCTCATTTTCTCTCAGCTCTCAGCCTTATTGTCGACTGTCGATTGAGGATTGCCCATTGTTTCGTTATTTATTCTACAACTTACGTTCTAATGTCTATAGTCTACATTCTACATGGTACATGCAGATACCGAATACCAAACCAAACCAGTACAGTACCAGTACGAAGAAGAAAAAGCCTCCTGTGGTTTCATTTGGATGTTTAATATATCTATGAATCTAGTTTCTACTCAGAACTGAATCATTTGCAGTTTGGAGTTTCGAGTGTCGTTTAATCCATATTCTATGCACATTACCCATTACGTTTTACAGTAGCCATCTATCTATCTATCTACTACATACATAATACATAATAATGAGAGTTCTCTCCTCCTTACCATTTCTATAATTCTAGAGTTCTAGAATGCTGGATGCTGGATTCTGGATTCTATCAAAAGTGTTACAACTTGCATCAGAACTCGAGAGAAAAGGAGAGAGGAGTCGTTAAAATAACATAATAACATTCAAAGTATACAAACGTGAAGACATCCGTTTTTATTTTACCACTATCAATGACTCTGATATTCGTTTGACTTCAACTCCAAAATCTAGGAAATCTAGAATCTAGAACCACACTCTCAAGACTCTAGATTCCAGACTCTAGACTCCAGTGGCTATATTGCTGGAAAAGCCCCTGTAGTTGTAGAAGGCTTCAAGTCTGTACATTCTATACTGAGTCTCTGATCTCTAGCCTCGAGACGAGTTGAGAATACCAATGGCAAGGAGAAAGACAGACTCTGTGCAAATACATATGATAGCCTGAGCGTTTTGTCAAAGCTCTGCTGTCAAAAGAGGATGTGCATTGCCAAAAAAATATGTAACATGTAATATGTATATCATGTGTAATGTGTACAGAGCACAGAGTATAGTGTGTATTATGTAATATACAGCTGTACAAAAAATGTCATGTGCAAAAAGAAGAACGAAATTCGTTTCCTCCAAAAGAAAAGGAAAGGGAGAGGGAGAGAGAGAGAGACGGAGAAAAGAATAAGAATGGAAGAAGATAGAGTGAGTGAGTGAGTGAGATTCTCAATTCTCAATGATCTCTCACTTGCTCACAAGCTGCTTAGAGTTAGTTTTCCCATTTTGCATTCTTTATGTTCCCTCCCTGTAAAACGAATTGGATGCATCCAAATTCCGAAACGGAACATCCTTGCAAAAATGATGTCATTTCAAATTTCGAGCAAGTTGCATGCAGAACGCAGAGACAATACGTATTATGTATTATGTAGTATGTAGTAGACAGACGGTATAATATTATGTTACATGTTACATAAGGATCATATTGGCCTTGTCCTTCGGATGAATTGTGAATTGAGAATTGAGAATGCTCAAAATGCTCAAAACTCGAAAGCTTGAGGCTCGCTCTCATTCCATTCTAGTTTCTCGTCTCCTCTTGAACAATGCAAATATGTAGATGTATTCGGTTACATTCGCGAATCCAGAATCTAGAATCCAGTTGTCACTGGGGAGTTTTCCATCAATGTACAGTGTAAACTGAAAATACTAGACACTGGATACACTCATCTCCATCCAAAATTTAAGCAAAAGAAGTAGAAGAAAAGACAGTAGATCCAGGGATTCTAGATTCTAGATTCTACTATCACGTAAATACAATGGAGTAGAAATACTGAAATACGCACATGAATTTGTATGGAAAATGATAAAATTCGTGGGGAAAAAGAATAGAGAAGAAGAGTTGTGTGATCAATCAGACTAGTTTTCTTCCTCCACAAAATCCAAAGTGACGTCTAATCCTTTCAAATGATCAATGTAGAATGTAGAGTGTAGGTAGCAGATGCAAATCTTTTAATTTTTGATTCATGATTCTTGATTTATTATTCAATATGCAAGAGAATATTTAGTGTAAGGCGTACCTTTATCCAAAAATATAATAATATTATAGAAATATATGATAATATAAAATGTATGTTGAATGTTGAATGAGACTAATTTCTTTGGAAAATGTTTTTTTTTCTCTTGTTTTTCATGGGATGAAATCTTTGTGTTGTGGCTGATTCTTCTTGTGCTACTGTCTACTGCTCATGCCTTTGAAAACGGATGATATTTGACGATGACGATGACGATAACGACGACAACGGTAATGATGATGAACCTCAAACGTTGTAACATTGTAACATCAAAGGATCTTCATCCTTTCGTGATCAAGATGGTGAAAGTGTCGTAGAAGGTTCAGCTTCCATCTCAGTGAATGTTAGTGCAAACAATAGTGAACTTTACTACTGCGTCGAGGACGTGGATGAGACTGTGAACAATTACAATCCGAGTAACACATCTAATTGCATAGCAGATCTACCCAGTTCCACCGCCGCAGCATTTGGTTTATGTGGTGGGAATAGTGGGCATAGAGACAGCTATAGTATTAATAAAAGTCACACGAATAATACCACCACAATGGCCTCTAGCACTCAGTTTCCTTTCTGTACACTCAATGTTCATCTCAAAGGCGGAAAAAATCTGGTGGCACGGGATGCCTGTGGTAAGGAAAAAACAAATATAATGCTTTTCTTACTTTTATTTCTATTATTCTTTTTCTCTTTTTATCTACTATTTTAGTATTTTACTATTCTTATTTTAAGAAGAATCATCATCATTATTATTATTATTATTATTATTATGTTTAATACTTATCATCATGAATTACGATTACGAACTATGAACAACATATAAAAACTACAAACCACTTGGTTATTCGTTAACATCAATAGTCAACAGAATTAAGCTAACTACAAACTAAAAACACAGAGAGCTCAAAGCTCAAATCAAACGTTTTCTAACATATTACATCACAACACTGAATCACCGTGAATTTATCTGTTCATCATCTATTTTTGAAAATAATACGATATTAAAATCACTCAAAAACATAAAACATACCAAAAATACAAATACAAAAACTCGACTTTCAAACATAAGCAACAAATGAGGAACAAAGAAAACTGTTTTTATTTAAAGATGAAAGAGCGTGATCCTTGATCTTTGAATTTTTGAACGTTGGAAATACTACATTGAAGTCCGTCATTAAAAATTCTGCAAGTTTCAAGCGAATGAAGTATGAATGAAGTTTCTTATTTTTTTTGGACTATTTTCCCCCTTCTTTCATTAATTAAATGTCCTTTACCCTTTTTAACAGTGTAACATGAGAATCCCATCTCAGTTTTTTAAAATCAAGTATAAAGTGTAATATATATTAATTACAGACGTTTTAAGAGTTTGGAAACTTTTCCTTTGTTTTTATGCCCCTATCGTTTTAGTTTTTAGAGAACTAAGAACTAAGAATGGATTAAAAAAAGTTTTGTTAATCTTATTCAAGTAACTTTTTTTGTTGCGATGTTGGTTGTTGGTAAATATGCTGGTTGCTGGTGTGGGATTTCATTACACTCATCGTAAACAAGACAGCTACTTGATGTTTGAGACATTTTACTATGCATATATACATTACGTATTATGTATATTGTATATTGCAAATGTATATCTGAACTACTGTAAGTAAGTAAGTGTGGATGTTGATAGACTAACGAATTTGAAATGTGTTTATGGGAAGTGATTTCATCAACCATCATCAGCAGTTGACAGCTGAACCATCATCATGCGCAGTGTGTTGCGTATAGCTGGTATAGCGTAAAGTGTACACCAAGTGTTCGTCTTTGTAGATGAGATTTTGTAAATCTTTTTGCAATGTACAAAATATCTACATTCTAGATATCTAGTATCAGATTTTGAATCTGGATTTTCTGCCAATATCATCTTGAATCTTCATGAAATGTTATTATATTCAATATTGTATTATTGTTGTTGGGTTTTCAGATATGAAAATTTCAAGGCTAGGGGGAAATTCTGAAAAGTCGGGTAAAAACGTAAACTAAGTAGTCTATTTTATTTTATTTTTATTTCATTTTTTTCATACTTGTCTATGTCATGTGTCATAATTTCATATAATAATATTTACCCTAACTTCTAACTTCTAACTCATCTGTAGAAAAAGTAGTATAAAGTATACCATAATATTATTGTATAATATTATTTAATCTGTTGTTGGTGGGCTAATAGTTTGTTTTTTGTTTGTGTTTTTGTTTTTTTAAGTGTCCTTCCTTTTTCAAATAATTTGTTACTTGTAAGAATTAAACTATAGTTTGGTTTAGTTTGTATTTCATGATTGTTTTCTCTAGCTGCAGCTGTAGAAATTTAGTTTGTCGTTTGTATTTTAACGTCGCGACGTTGAAAACTCGGTAGATTCTAAATTCTTCGTTTATTTTATATTATGTATACATGTGTTTATATATTTTACCTTTGTGTCTCTTTTCACTTGTTTATCGTATCAAATAACAAGTACAAGTGCACAATGTCACTTGAAAACCTACTGAAAATCCTTTCAAAATTATAACTATTCGACGAATTTAGTTTGTGCATAATATTATAATATTATTATATGACGAGGAACTTGAAAGGTGTTTACTTGTGCTTTCACTATGGAGCTGTTGCTTTTCTACTCGTTAGTTTTGCTTTTGTTTATTTACCTAAATTTACTAAATTATGATCACTATGATGCAGCATGACATTTAGAATATATAATCCCGAATAATTGAGTAATCCTATTAACGGCGTCTTTCATACCTTTCGCTACAAGTTACAAGTGAATGAATGAGGAATAAGAGAGAGTAAATTAATACAAATACAAATACGCATGTTTAATCCTCAACCCACGTATAGAGTATAGAGGATAGAGTATAGAGGCGTTTAATTAAAAAAGAAAGTGTTAATTCTCCACCCTCGTGCTACATCTAATTACGCTCAAAATCCTCACCGTCTGATTAAATATTAAACATTAAACATGTTGTGCTCAAAGCTTGTGGAAAGTGGTAAGATAGACACTAGACACGGCTCTGTATTCCATATTCTCAGTAAATATTCATTATACATGCAGACAGCCAGGGAAGAATTGCCTTTGAGGAAATGGTAATGAAAAATGTATGCTATATCTAGTGTCTAGATTCTAGATTCTAGTATCTAGTAAATGATAGAGGGAAAAGACAAAAGGGCTCGTTGTTCGTCTTCATCTCATTTAGCTAGAGTGTGCAGCGTGCAAATAGGAAATACATGCATCATATCGTCCTATAAGATATAAGATTGAGGACTAATTTAATAAAAAGCATTTGCTAAAAAAAGGATACTCAATACTCACCCAAAGGTTCAAGGTGTTTTTCCGGATATCTATGACCCTTTTGCCTTTTGTACCAATATTTGCATTGCGTATTGTACTTGTATGTATTATTCATGCATCCTGTTTCCTGGTAAACACGTGTGCAGTATCCAGTATGCATCCGTCGTTCTAAATTCTTTGTTGAGTTTTCCATAGGCATAGTATTTCAATTTAAATGTTAGTGTTATATACTTTACTATAGTATTTATGATGGATGTACAATGTACACGGTCAATTGTATTATGGCCTTTCTAAAGAGAAGTTCAATCAATATCCAAAATTGAAGATGACAGAATGTTTATTAAAGAGGCAGCTTCTTCTAGATTCTGCATCCTAGATCCTGGAATTAGAGTGAATTGGATTGAAGATTGAACCTTTCCATTCGTTATCAGGTTAATGTATTCACGCTGCAGTCTGCACTCACCTCTTAATTAGCTCATACGGCCGAAACTTACGTTTTAAAGTGTCAGTCGCTCCAGAATTCAGACTCTAGAGTGTCTATTATGGTCCGTCATATTGTAAATTACCAAGTATGTAGGGCTTGATCCAGTATTTTGTATTTTATATTTTGTACCTAGAAAAAACATGAACGTGAGATAACGAAAGTGAGATAACCTTATCGAGAATCGGGATGAGGTAATGAACAAAGGGTAAAAGCTATTGTGGTGAATGGAATGGTGAAAGTATGGTCGTTTCATGAATTTATAACGCATCTATACTATCTACCTTAGTACTCAGCATTCAGCCATTCAGTATAAAGTATCACATGTTTTGTAGTGAGCCTTGTGATATTTTCCATGCTGTAATAATTCCTCCACTTTCTATTGCCTAGTTTCTAGTGTCTATGGAGAATTTGGTTGACTCATCCTGCGTCTACTTTTTCAAATGAGTGGATATAAAGTATGATGTCCATGTATAATTAAACGTAGGTTCTAGATTCTAGATTTTGGATTCATTAAGTTAAATCTACAGGGTATTGTTTTCAAAACTACCTTTTATCTTTCACCACAGCATGTTGAGTTTTAAGTGTTGAGCAACATCAGTCATCAGGTATCAGGTAGTGCATCAAAGCTTCTCTACTTTCTCCATGTAGAAAATTCACTACTCATGCACTGCGGATGCAAATACTTTTACATGCGGGATATGACCTTGAATTTAAAACAAAACAAAAATTCTAAAGTTCTAACATTCTCCAAGTTGTGGTTGAAAAGCCACTATTGATTTCACACTCAAAACTCAAAGCTCAAAAGTATTATCCTTTGTACTTTATATTTTCTATATTTAGGAGAAAAGGTTAGAAATGAAAAGGTATTGTTTTCCAGATTCTAGATTCTACATCTAGTTATGAATGACAGTCACTAAAATTTGTCATTCACAATGCATAATAATAATAATCTAGAACAGCAACATCGGTAGAGTGTACAATGCACATTTTAAACTTGTTAGTAGTAATTAGAGTGTTTTGTTTAATTTTGAATTGTGAACCTTTCAGAATACAGAACGTAAAAAGTGTAAGAGAAAGGATAACAGAGACATCACAACAGTTTTATTCTCAAAATTATGAATTTACTGAACAATTTGAAATAATCAAATGTGCTCACAGATGATGATAATTCGTTTAATTATAAACAACGCAGTTTGCTTGTTTTATTTACTATTTGGAAAGGAGAAAGTCATCCATTTATATATATTTTTAGCTTTTCATTTATGAATTCAAAAGGTTTTGGCTGTGTGAATTTTGGTGTGACTCGACTGGTGACTGGACTGCTGTTTTCGACCTAGGTCGTAGGCAATAACAATAATACTAATACTCGTAACTCGTAACTAATGCATAACAAGTTTGAGAAAATCTCCAAGCTCCAAGCTCCAAATGGAAATTGGACTCTGTTTTATTTGATACCCTTGAATTTTAAATAACTATTTGACTATTGTATTGTGTATTGTGTATTGTGTATCACAGTATAAATATTAGCATAGTGTATGAGTGCTGACTTTTGAGTTGTGAGTTGTGAGTGCAGCGTAATACCAACAAGTTTGTTCCAATTACTCAATCCAAACAACCAAACAAACAAGAAACAACACACAACACATACACCCAACACCCACTAGAATACTAATTTTACCGTCAACCGTATAGTTAATAGTTAACAACTTTACACTTTAGACACAACATTGTTTGATTCTTGACTCTTGACTTAGCAAATTGGAAATTGTAAGCTGTAATTTGTACATGTTAGTTTTAACACGAGTGTCATAGTTCATAGTGTAAAGTGTGCCCTGTTCACAATAATAATGAATAATGTAACCCTTTTGTCAACTATACATTTTATTTACATGTCGTGTTACACACTGTTTGTCACAATTCACAATTTACACTTTTACATGAAATAAATATTACATTTCACACAAAAACACAGAATCCTGTATCAACATTTCAACTACTGTAGTATCACTTCTGTGTACAAAATAACCATAGTCCGAACTTAACACCGTATTATTACATAATATTATTATCGTCACCCTTTGTCTACATCGACGACGACGTGATGATGTTTGTCATGAAATTTTGTATTCTAACGTGTACTTTTTGTGGTGAAAATAGGGAGCAGTGATCCATATGTAAAAGTGAAGATTGGTGATAAACTTCATTATAAGACCAAGACAATTTACCGGGATTTGAATCCAACGTGGGATGAGAGCTTTGTTCTCCCGATTAATGATGTCAATCAAAATGTCATATTTAAGGTGAGTACACTTTTGACTTTGCTTTACTACGATTTATATTTTTAGTATACATAAAATTTAGATGAGTGTGAATACTAACGCTTCAGTTTTAATGGGTGAAAGTTGGAAGTAGTACATCAATTGAAGGAACTTTACCTTTAATTTATGTCCTTTTCCTCAGATTCAAATTTTCAAGTGTTTTCTCTTTGATCTTTTGAGATTTGTGACTATATAAAATGACCCAAAAATTTACCTATAACTCTTGACTCTTGACCCTTTGATTCTTGATTCTTGATGCTGGGAAAATCCCAGGGCATAAAATGTATGGTACATTTTACATGTACTGCACAAAACAAAACAACATTTTCATTTATCCAGGGACCCGATCCAAAATACTTTTATCTGTGCAGTGTAAAGTGAACAGCGAAGGCATAAACAAGGGAGCTGTCCAATGAGACAAGTTGAAGTAGTGGACTTGACAACTATCGACTCGACTCGGCTGAATTTCACGACAATTTTTATTGTTCTTTTCTATTTACGTCCTGTCCTCCTGTGTCCTATTACCTATTATGTACACTGTACACTGTACAGTGACGCATTCAACTCAACTCAAGGTCCTACAGAAATACTTTTGTCTTTGGGTCTGAGTCGTTCTGACTGATTTGGTTGCAGATCGGATTCGAATTTCGAATTTGGGTTTCCGTCCAACCAAATTCATTTGTATTTGTAGTATAAAGTATAAAGTATAAAGGACATCCGACATCCTCTCTTTTTTATTGCTCATCAGATTGCTTTTCAATTAACTCAAATCTGGTTTCTTGTTTCCATCTGATTTGCAATAAAATAACTCTCTCATGTTTATTTCTCACGTTACGTTTTTCTGTACACTGTGCATTGTGCATTGTACCTTTTTAGCACATTTATTCTACATTTTCCACCCTTTCCCCTCGACCACAGAAAGTACTTTTGACTTTGTACTTTGGCTGAGTCAAGAAATGAAAAAATTCAATTATTGCAAGTTATCAGGCAATCGAATCCCCAAAGTACACATAAACGCGTTTTACCCACTTTTCATTTGTTTTTCATTTATTTGTAGAGCTCGTTGTACATGTTTTAATACACAAAAAATGAAGGCAGACTACTTAGGCTATTGTCTTGTTTTAGTGTAAGTTCTAGCTCCTCAAAATTCAAGTACATTAGATATTACACGTTACCTTGTGGCTTATTGTTATGACTTGTGAGAAAATGTCAAATATCAAGAGTGAAGAGTGAAAAGTTGAAAATTGGAGATTGGAGTTGGTTTTTGGTTTTGTATACTTTTCCATGTGATTTTTTCACTCTTCACTCTTCCATTATCCTATGAATATAGATGAGACATTTAGTGTTCTCGAAAGAAACTCATTGATTTTCACGCTTCACCAATACTTTATGCTGATGTTCCGAACTGAACTGGGCTGAACTGTAACGTACCGTCGTTATCATGGCTCTCTCTTCTCTGTTCTCTCTGTTCTTTTCTATATGAAAACTTGTAACCTGCTGCTTATGTGCTCATTCACTCCTCTCTTTCTCTTGCTGTTTCCATCAACTAAAACTCTTTGAGGAAACCGGGAAAAAAAAATTGCTTTCACCTGCATCAAATGCATTTATGGAAATGTGTAGATTTAGATTCAGATTCGGATTTAGGCTTAGACTTAGGTTTAACATTGCACTGTGGGAAATGGGAATTGAGAAAAGATTAAAGTTTTGACAAGAGTTTGAGTTTGGAGTTTGAGTTTGAGCTGGAGTTTCAAACTGTTTACTTTCACTACTTTTTTTGTTGGATAGTTGGATACAAAGATGTCACAAATTGAATAGCCACATTCACATTCATATGCAGACACCACACATCACACATGTGGTAGTAGTTAGTAGTACTATTAGTCACATTGTTGCTCTACCTTGTGCATTAAGGATGCGGAGTATAAAGTCGTGTGTACTTTATACTTCGCATGTTGTCTGTGTTTGATGGATTATTCAAATTTTCCCCCACTACACACGTCATCTACGTCATTTCTACAATTACGCAACATCTTTCAACATGAACATTTCAACTTAAACTTTTTCTCATCCCACTAGTGGGAACAAATGTCATACATACATAAATAGATGAGTACATGAGTGAGGAGAGTGAGGAGTAGGGAAAATGTACTAGTGACTAGAGACCAGAGTTTTCTTAAGTGGGGAAGAAGAGAAAGTGGAGCCTCCATAAAGCCGTTTGACATAGTGGCTCATGACTCTCCAAGTCTAGCTCCAAACTCAACTCAACTCACTGAATCGTAGTGAATATAGTGACTGGTGGATAGTGGATGGCGAGTAGAAAGTATCAAGTAGAAAGTATCAAGGAGAAAGTAGACAGATAGCCAAGTGTTTTTATAAAGTATACGTAGGGAAAAGAAAAGTCGACAATTGATAATGAATGGATGAGTGAATACATCTCGTTTTGGGGAAAGTTTTCCACTCAGCCAGTTTGTACTTTGGAAAGTGGAGTTTAGAGTTTAGAGTTTGTAGCCAATGTCAATGAAAGAGTACCAAGTGAAATGACAGGGACTTGGGCGTCGGCATCGGAATTTTATAGTGGACATTCACAATCTAATTACAGTTTACACTGCAGGTATTCGGTATTCGGTCAGGGAAAGAGTAAACTTTGGGATAAATACACATAACAAGGTAATTGTGTGTTGTGTGTATAAAGAGACATAAAGAAATAAATTGAAGGTTTTGTACGCAAGGGATTTTTTCGGCTCATAAAACTAGACAACTAATCAGCGAGTCAGCCAATTCTAGACTTCCACAATTCCAATCCCAATGTCAGTGTCATGGTCATGGTTCGTTGAGTCGCTGGAACATTGAGCATTGAGCTCGTTGAGGTTGGAATTGAACATGAAGAATGAAGAACAACAAGAACAAGAACAAGAGAAGCTTGAGCGCTGGTGTAAACAATGAGCATCGAGCATTGATTTGATCTCAAAATGTAGGTCTAGTGCATCCGGCATCCAGCATCCGGCCCCAGTGTGACCTGAAGTGAAGAGTTAAGAGGCGTTTTGCTTTCCTTTCCTCCGTTTGCATCGTCTGCGTTTTTAGATGAGGCTGTTAGATTGTAGACTTTAGATTGTAGATGTAAAATGTATACTGCAGATGTGGTGCGGAATGAATTTATTCCATGCTCTCTGTTCTATATTCTCTGTTTTTGGTACTACTTCTCTACTCACTGCCCTCTTGTTTTGCTTGTCGCTTGTAAATTGTGAATGTAAATGTGAGGAGTGTGGTGTGTCGAGTCTCGAGTCTCGAATGTAGAGTTTCGAGTGTCGAGTGTGGATGGAAGGTAAAATGATGAATAGAACAGAATTCACGAGACGCGGCCAATGAAAGATTTTATGAGGCGCAACATATTTGCACTTGTGATTTTACTCCACATTGACATATTTGAAATTCCACTTTCCTCTTCACTTTCTCCCTTTATTTGAGCTTTCTCCACTCATCACATGAAATTTTCCCATGCTGTCTACTCTCTGCAGTCTACAATCTACAGTCTGTAGAATTATTTCTATTATTATTATGGTTTATAGTCTATTTTGAGACGGAGCAAGGAACAAGTGCCAATTGTTTTGAGCGTTATGAGTAAACTTTGTACAATTGAGAATCTAGAATCTAGAATCGGCAGTCAAGAGTCGAGAGTCGATAGCAAGTGTCAAATTATAATACATGGTTTTAATTAATGGACGAATTCAATAAGTTCACACTTTAAAAGCTCAAAGTTTGTGGAATAATAAATGTTTTGATTTTTGATGAATAACGATTAACGACAGAATGTCGAAAATAAGCAGTTTTCTTTAGGTTTTTTTCCGTTGGTAAAATCATAAAATAATGAATCATTTAAAAATTTTAATTTTGATGTGGAATTTTGAATTTTGAACAGGTAATGGATTTTGACTGGGGTTTTGCGGATGATTTTATGGGTATGGCAGCGCTAGATGTGAGCCGTCTTCCACCAAATAAAGCTCAAGAAATCACTTTAACCCTGTCAGAAACCATCGGAACTCCTCCTGCCGAATCCCTGGGGGAAATATTTGTCAGTGTCACTCTAATTCCAAGGTCCATTGAAGAAAAGGAGATTGTGAGTTGCCACTTTATTTTACTTTTACATTTTTACATACATTTCCTATTCCTATGAAATTCCCATGCTAACTCAGCATCCAACATCCAGCAACCAGAATTCACGCTGTCAGTTTGAGCTAGATTTTTTTGAAAAATATTACATAATTTTTTGTTTGCTGCACGAAGAATGAAGAATGAAAAATGTTTTTTAAAGTATGCATTCAAATAACGTCGTAATAATAATAATAATCGTAACACCCTACTCGTAATTTTTATAAGTGAGAAAAATGCATGCACAATGCACAATTTACACGTAGAGCCTTGAAATTGCTGAAATTTACTACTACATGTAAAAAATGTGCATGTGTTTATATATCAAGTGGTAAAAGTGTAAAGAGTAACGAGTAACGAGTGAAGAGTCTCTTTTATCTTTTTTTATTATTATTATAAATTATGTATCTGCACCTTGTATTTGTAATGTACTTGTTCTTGTTTCTTGTTCCTCGTTTACATGTACAATTTATTGTGCACTATTATTTTTCTTGTTTTTCTCCACTCTCTACTGTCTATAGTCTACTGTCTACACATAAACACATAAAAAATATGTACGTTTTTGTTTGTTGTTATTTGTGTTTTTTTTGTTTTATGTTTTTCTTGCATGAATATAAAATTTCTTTGACGGTACTTCATTGACACAGTTACAAATAAGCGGAGAGGCAGTTGCTGGAGGAGCAGATGCTGTTCATGTGAATGCGGATGTTGATGTGGATGTGGATGTGGATGTAGATGATGAAGCACAGAATGGTGAGAAGATATCCTTAGCCGTACCAGTGCCCCTACCAGTTACAATATCAGCAACGGCTACAAGTGTAACTGATCCCAGTGTTATTGTTGGACTTGTTCCTCCTGTAACATTGCCTGATAACGATAGTGCTAAAAAATCGATTGGGCGTTCCATCCAAGAGAAATGTTCTGAAGTGAGAAAGAAAATGCTCTAGTGTTTAGTGTCTATTCACTATCTACTATTTACTATCTAATATGTAGTGTGTAGTGTGTACCTATGCTATGCCAGTACTAGTAACACATGTAGAAGATAAACTCTGTATTCTGTAAAATATGTAATAGTAGGCTGTACGTTGTACTTTGTAACGGATGGACTTGGTAACACACGTAAATGCACTTGCTTTTATTATATAATATTTAATACTGATCTCCTAGTGCAAGTTTATTATACGATTACTATAATATATATTATTATCTTATATTCTTATGGAATGTTGCATGCGCTGGCTCGTTATTATATTGAAAGGACGAAAGAGAAAGAAAAAGAAAGGAGAAGTGTCGGAAATCAGTGCAAGGACTTGCTTTCTTTTCCTGTCATGTCATGTCTTTAAAATTTGCTGTGTAGAGTGTACGGTTATGGCTTTAGACATTACTGAACTGCATGCTATGGACTGTGGACTATGAACTATGAACATTGCTAAAACTTGAGTAACTTTTTGATTTTTGATTTTATCTGTAGACTCTAGACTCTAGACTTTTTATTCTTACCTCATTTTGCTTTCACTTTAAATTTGTATGGTTTGTAGTTTAAAATGTTTTTTTTAATTCTAACTTTGGGAAGCGTGGTTGCGGGTTGCGGGTGGGTTGAAAAAACGTGGGAATTAAAATAAAAATAAACTAAAACTATTCTAACAATGAGAATATAAATTATATGAATTATAAATCCTTAGAATTTTTAGCATACCACGTGTACTAAATAATTAATTGATTTTTACAAATTACAGTGGCTGACGGACGGTGGCCAAGCCTCAACTCGCTTAGTAGATTCTCAAAGAAGATTAAAAAGTCAAATATGGAGTTCTGTCCTAACTGTACTTTTACTGGAAGCCAAGAATTTAACAAATGATAAAGAGGATAGACTAATTATGGATGCTTTTGTTAAATTTAGGTGAGTTTAATATTTTTTATTTTTTGTGCAAATGAATGCTGATATATTTATTATATTTATTAAAACTATATCATTATTATTATTATTATTATTATTTTGTCATTGTCATTGTCATTTTGTATTGATGGTTGATTTTACCAAAAGAAACTTGTCCGATTACTGATTAAAAGATTTATTATTTCATGTAATGTTTAATGTTTATTGTTTCATGCATTTAGATTGGGGAATCAAAAGTACAAAAGTAGGACGATAGCAAGGACGTCGTATCCCAAATGGTGTGAACAGTTTGATTTCTATTTGTATGAAGGTCAGCCACAGATACTGGAAGTACAAATCTACGATGAGGCGTTCTCTCGTGATTATATCGGACGATGTTCCATCGACATTGGTCTGCTAGCAAAAGAGATTACCCACAGTCAGACTTATCAGTTGGTAGAGGGCCCAGGGGAAATTTCACTACTTCTCACAATCTCAGGCACTTGTGGCGCCGAAACTATAAGTGACCTCACAAATTACAGACTTTCATCTGATGAAGTAAAACAACTCCAAAGTCGATACGTAAGTCAAAATCAAACTCAAACTTGAGGTGTCAATTTCTCATTTATTTTCCCTTTCCCTACTTTTTTATACTTGTTAGTTTAGTTGTTAGTATTTAACACACATTTTGTAGCAGACTTTTGTCTTACAACTTTGTACTTTATGTATCATGTATAATATAAAATACAAAATATAATACAATGAATAATGTATGATGAGGTGGAGAATTGAGAGAGGAGAGTCCAGTTCTTTTACATCACTCTTATTATTACACATTGTACTTTTCCTTGTTCTAATCAAGTTTTATCGATCTTTCTCCATGTCCAATGTCCAATGCTCCATGCTTAATGTAAACCAAATCCAAGTTCTGGTAGCTTTTGTACTTGAGAACAGCAAGGACTCATTTATTGCCTTCCTGTACAGTGCAGATTATAGATTCTGAGCTGTAGGCTCCAGACTGTAGACTCTAGACTGCAATGTACGAGGCACTCGCAAATACTTTGTGTCAATTGTCAATAGGTATTAGACGTCCTCTATAAATTGTTGACATTGTTTCTTCTATGTCAATTCTCTGTGACAATATTGCCATTAATTTGATTTTTCTCTCCAAAATCCGCATGTAATAATAATAGTAATAAATAATATATTATTGTCATACATCTTTGTTCTATAAATGGACATTGGACAAGTTTTTATTCCTTTGACCTTTATCACTACGTTGTCAATCGTATCTTGTACATTGTACATTTTGTATTTTATATTGGTAATAGAGAAAATTCTGCTGTTTCAAGCTATTTACTCTTTACTCAACAGAATATCATGTTCATGATCATCAGGATAATGATGCTCCAAGCTCATGATGCAACTCTCATATTGACTATTGACTATCGACGTACATATGAATAAAAATAAGCGATGGCTATAATAATGCATGTTTTTTGTTGATCTTTCAGGCTATTCGTAGATCCCTCCACTCGGTTAAAGACGTTGGTCATTTGGCAGTGAAAGTATATGAAGCAAAGGGCTTAGTTGCGGCGGACATTGGGGGCAAATCCGATCCTTTTGTGGTTCTAGAGTTAGTCAATGCCAGGCTGCAAACTCAAACGGAATATAGAACATTGGTATGTCATAAGGAATATTATGCTGTGTATAATATATAATATACAATACAATGAATATGATATAAAGATGCTGAAAAATCGTCATGTAGAAAGTATACAACGTATTAAATATTAAACTGAGCATGGGATTCAGTGTTCAGTGTTCAACTAATTGGAATCAATTTGTCAAGTATAATCTATAATCTTAAACGACACTCAATGCTCGATGCTAGATTTTAGTAGGCAGTGTTGACATGATTTAATGTTTGTTTCTTTCTTTACTCGTAGAATCCCATGTGGAATAAGATATTTACATTTGCGGTGAAGGATTACACATCCTTACTGGAAGTGACAGTTTACGATGAAGACAAGAATCATCGTACAGAATTTCTGGGAAAGATCACCATTCCACTGTGGAAGATCAAAAATGGAGAGCAAAAATGGTACACGCTCAAAGATCGGAAACTCATCCGTGCTGCTCGAGGAAATAATCCACAGATTCTACTGGAAATGGAATTGGCCTGGAATCCTGTAAGTTTTCTATTTCTATAATATTTTATACATCCATTATCATTTATTGTCTAGTACAAAGTACAAATGTCATATGACCCGTAATCCGTAATCGGTACCCAACAAAATTTTGAGATGCTCTTTCACATTTCCGTCAGTGTCATGTTTCATGTTTCATGTCCCTATTCTTGATTCCACACAAATGGATGTATATTGTATATGTTATTTACAAGATCATTAGGCATTCGTAGAGTTATACTTGTATACTTGGTAAATTGAGACCTGTCGTCAGTAGTTCGTGTGTCATGTCTCATTCTCATTCCTTGTTGTTGAGCACAGAGGATTTATCTGTAGACCGTTTTAATCCTCATCATCCCGTGTCTCGTGTCTACTGTACATTGTACAATGACTAGATACTAGATCTAAGCATTTGTCTTTCAAGGTTTTACTCGCAGAGACCAGAGACATTTGCATGAAATCCTCTCAGCTTTCCATTTTATCCGGATTTATTACAGTGTAAAATCATAATCAAGCTTGTTTCCAGTTTCTAGTTGCTCCTTCCTTCTAAAATGTGAGTGCTATTGCACATTATACATTGTGGATTGTGGAATGTCGGCTGTGAAAGAGTAGAGTTTGAGAAAATAAGAAAAGTTTGCAATAAATAAGGACAATGGACAATCCTGGATCTCACAAGGAAAAACACAACTTTTTACTTACATCTCTAGTTGATACACTTTATAATCTACGTATTACGTATGTTTAGGATCTGGGATCTGGGGAAAGCATAGCGTCCTTCTACTTTACACTGATATATTTATTATTTATATTTATGAACTGCTCGTCATTCTGATTTTAAATTACATTTCAAACTACAAACTACAAAATTATCCTCAAAGTTAAATTGAGACATTGAAAATTGAGGCAGAGCTACATGGATGGTAGTTGGTAGTCTGTAGTATTTAAAACGAAACTGGTAGGAACGAGATGGAGAATTTGAATTTTTTTCGTCGTAGCCAAATGTGAAATAAATATAAAATTCTAGTGTAACGAGTGACGAGCAAGCTGTAAGATTTCTGTGTAATATATATACATGTAAAATCTAGAGACAGCTATACGAAGAAAAAAGAGGGAGACGGTTTCTACTTTACATTTCACACCAAATTTCTATTAATATTATAGCAAGCAGAGAAGAGAAAGAGAGAGAGAGCACTAAAGTTTCTAGTAATATTGTCTTATCCTCACATTACATTGGTATGTACAATGTACATGGATATCACATTATGCTCCACGCTCCAATAGTTAATAGTTGATGGTTACCTGTCCCATTTTCAAACTCAACTAGTTGAGACTCCAGACGTGTCTTGTCTTATTTCATGAATACTGAATTCTGGATTATCTAACGGAATCTAGAATCTAGCCGTTCTGTATGAAAACGTGCAAGTGGGAAAGCAGAATACCTAAAGAAACTACTAGTTTTATTCTTTATTATCCTCTCCCTATTTTTAGTTTTTGAAAATTGTTTCGGATAATTTACCCAAAGGAAAAATTAGAATCGGGTAATAGAAAAACATGTAGATTTTAGATTTTACTTACTAGATTTACGCATCGGAGAGGAATGAAATGTTAATCAAGATGGACAGAAAAAGTTGTGTGGTTTTGTCTAGTGTCTAGTTTCTAGTTGCTTAGTGTATTTGAATAAGTTGTAAATTTGTTTTGTTTTTGTTTGAATTAGATTCGAGCTGGAATTCGGGCGATGGACCCCCCAGAACCAAAATTCATCGTTCCAGACTCGCGGCTTAAGCGAGAAGTTTTCTTACTCAACATTGACAGACTGAGGAAGATCGGAATGGGCGTCTTTGATTATCTTCAGTACATGCAGTAAGTTACATCTGAAATCTTATGTAAACCTTACATGATTTTTTTTTACTGATAACTAAATCAGTCAAAGTATTTCTAATGTAAATGTTTTTGAGATTTGAGATGGTTTATTAAAATGTTCCTTCTTTTCTTCTTTCCTTATTTCATAGGTCATGTGTCGAGTGGGAATATCCAGTTCGCTCTCTAATTGCGCTGATATTGTACCAAGTCATTTGTTATACCTTTCAACCTTACTTCATTCCACTATTCGTCATGCTGCTAATCCTAAAACAATGGCTGGTAATTTTCCATTTTCCATTATTTTTTTTTGTGTCTGTCAAATGTCAAAACACTGATTGGATTATGAGTCTATTCTACGTCAAAACCCGTCAAAATTAGATAGAAAAACAGCCCACATGTTTATGTCTCTACCTCTTTAGTATGACGTTGGGCATTAATAATTCATATTTTTTATCGTACCTTGTAAATTCTGAATTCTAAACTAGTTCTGCAGGAATAGGAAAAAAAATAAAGATTTACGAATCCACGTCTTTCATTTAATTTGAGTAAGGAAAATTCTATTATGCATAGTGCATTATATATTATTATATTAGCATGAGCATTTTTGAATAAATCTCTCATGTAGAATTCTGTACGAATATTTCCATTTTTCATGAATTAAGTAAATGAAACTTGACAGTGAATATTCGATATCCGTTGCTCGGTAGGAAAATGAAAACTAAAACTACAAAATCCAGAATCCAGAATACATAATGAATGAAATATCAATGGAAATGCAATTAGAATAAATACTTAAGGAGCATTTTGACAAATAATACACTTGAGACATTGAAATACATATGTTATGTAAGTAAATGTGAGAGGAAAGTTTAAGTCAAGTCTGGATTGAAGTGGTATATATGAAACGAGAGAAGTGTCATGAGAATCGTAGTAAAAAAATCGTAGCTAACAGAATTCAAACCCTGAATAATAATATAACATGGTGTATCAAATCTGAAGTATCGTAGATATAAATAATCCATGTATGTTGTATGTTCATTCATAATAATCGTATTTTCTATATTCTGGATTATACGCTGTATAATATTATGTAATATAATGCTGTATGTTGTATATGTTTTAGGTATGTGCGGTTACTGGTTCTCCTATGCCCGAAGATTTCCCAGAGGATGAAACATTGGTACTAGATGATGATGACAACGACGATGGAGATGGAGACGAGAAGAAGATGAGCTTAAGGCAAAAACTTCAGGCGGTACAAGATGCTACTCAAACGCTTCAAAATACACTCGGTGAAATCGCCTCCTTCTGTGAAAGCACGAGAAAGTAAGTAAAAGCAAAAAATAGAAGGCGTCTTTATCGTTGTACAATGTAGAAAGTACAACGTACAATATAAATGTATGTGTGGTTGTGTTACATGATAGTATAATATATTTTATATAAGATACTGTAAATGATAAAGAGCAGAGTCTTTAGTCTATATACTATACGCTATTTAATATATATTATACACGTGCATGAGGCTTGGAAAGGAAAGGAAGGAAATCATCTTACAGAGGAAATCGCTATTTGACTGTCCATCATATATTATGTATTTGTGCATGTGTACTCTGTGTCCTCAATCTACGTACTTTTACTTTGAATCATGTACTCCATATTAGACGTTGGAGAATTCCTCTAAAAAACTAAAGTGTTATTGAGGATTGAGGACTTTGAAGTTTTTCCTCCCTTTTCTCCAAAAATATTTTTAAGACTAAACTAAAAACTAGCCAAACATGCGCGGGATAACTTTTAAAAGTTTTTTTCATTCTATTAAAATTGATGGATTTTAGTCATTTAAGATTGGATATGAAATTTTAAACTGGTACAATATTGAATTTTGAATTACTGTAATATTTCAATATTTAATAAAGTTGTTTTCTTTCTTTCTTCTATATGTTTTCAGCACGCTTAGAATGGTTATTCCTTTTATATCGTGGTTGACCATCCTCGGCCTATTCATCGTGACCGTAGTTTTATATTTTATTCCACTACGATACTTGGCCATGGGATACGGATTTCATAAATTCCTCAGGCCGCTTATACGTCCGGGAGTGATTCCTACAAATGAAGTATATAATCTTATTTGTCGAGTTCCAGATAACCAAGAACTGGTACGCGAAACATTTATTTTACATTTCCATTTTGCACTGAAAATGATTAGAATAATGAATATTTTACGTACAATGTACAACGTACATGTAATGCCAATTTTCGTACACTTAGAAACTTTATAACGCATTTACATGTGTAAATTTAATTCTTGCAGATATACTACAAACCTCTACGAGTATTAGCGTCACCGGAAATTCAGAGAAATCGAAGTCCTCCAGGACAAGGGAAAGCTCCCGCAAGCGGAGGGAAAGGGAAAAAGTACAAATTTTGGTAGCGCAAGCTGAAAGTTAAAACTCTATCGATCCATCGGAGTTTTCGCCATGAGGAAAACTAATTTCCTTAGATAATCATTATACATTATACTAATAATAATTAATTAGTTAAAAATTGGTAACAATAATAATTATAATTTAATCCCTGGTGGATGTTTTAATTTTTAATTATTATTATTAATCATTAATAATTAATCAGTGAGCAGTGAGTCATATCCACCAAAGTCGTCTTTTCTACTCGTACTATATTACAATATTATATATTACGTTACACATAAAACATAACAAGTAACAAGACATTACATAATATGTTATTATAGTAATACATAATATATTACGTACTAGGACTTTACTAAGACATTTAAGAAAAAACTTCCTGTGAAAAAATGTATCAAGCTACATTACTACATATATATATTATATATTATGGAGTTGGTGAATGAAAAAGAGTGAAAAGTTTAGAGGATTTTATCCGAAAACTTTTATTCCAAAAAAGAAAGCTTAAATGACTAAGCACTAAAGCACTGTAGATGTTAGATGTACATTGCACTTATAGGAGTAGGACGTAGATCCGATCTTTCCAAATTCGGACAAGCACACTATCTGTATTAGATCTATTAGTCGTCTTCACTATACAAAATTTAATCCATCTATCTATCTCAACACTGGTCTAGTGTCTAGTCACTACTCTCTACTCTCTACTCTCTTCTGCTTTCCACTGCACTGTCAATGGAATAAACAGCTTTTAGCTACTTTCAAAGCTGAGATGCTTATCTACAGATTATAGATTCTAGATTCTAGGTATATACAGAATTTTAAGAGGTATCAAGTATGAAACGGTCCTACAATCAATAAGAAATAATTCGTAATACGTAAATGCTGTACATTGTACATGGTACACGTTATGTTCATATTTCAGAGTATTTTTGCATACATAAAAATAATAGTTATTGTTACAAATTAATTAGTGTATATCATACAGTATAAGCAAGGGTATTTTTTGAATGATACTGTGTGTACTGTTAATTAATTAAAAATAGCTTTTTTACTTTATCCTCTACAAAAAGATACCCATTCCATGTTGTGTAAATCTATACATTATACTTTCATCACAAGTAATAATAATATTACTATTAAACACTTCTAGTCCTTTAGCTCTGCATAATAATAATAATAATAATATAATTAACAATATTAGCATAGTAGTAGTAAATGTACATGTCCTCATTTTTTTTAGTTTTACCCACTCTCTACTCTCTAATGCGAGCAGTATGCCATATAACCCATGTAGCAATGTAGCATATCTAATAAATATATTATTTAGGTAGATATTTTGCACAGGTGCAGGTATTTTAATACTTTGGTGACTTTTTGTAAGCTCCTCATTCTTTCACAATACACTATAGTTTTTCATCCCTTTTCTTTCATCTTTCATGTGTTGTAAAAGTAAATGGTTGTAAATTGTTGTAATCGGGGTACTTGCATGTATATAAGAATTGACCTGAAAAAATATGAAATGTTGGATCTTTTACGAAAAGTATTTTAGAACCAAAAGGTTGTGTTCACAAGTAAAAGTTACACTGATTCTTGATTTTCTAGTACAACAGAGAATTCATTTTGGATGCAAAAAATCTGAATGCATAAAATGCAAAGTTTTGAGCTTTACTTTTCAAAATGATTTAGATTTAAGGTTTAGTGGTTCTGAATTCTGATTTTGATATAGTGAGAAGTGAGCAGTGAGCAAAACATATATACGTAGCCATTTTCCTTTTTATTGTAAAATACAAAATTGTAATGGTTAATGGTGAAAATAAAAATCAGAAATCAGAGAGAAAACAAAGAAAGATAACCCTCCTAATGAAAATGAAACCTTCCTCTAAAATGTAAAAGCACGTGAAAAAAAATTACTAATTAAAAACTAATTAATCAAACGCTCTATGCTCTATAATGTGGTAAAGTATAATTGTACTTGTATTATATGGTCTGACTAATTTTGAAGTTTTTACGCACTATACGCACTGATTACAGATTATAATCAAGGTGGCGAAGAAGGCATAGATTTTACGTTCGCGCCCTGCTTTCACCAGTTCGATGCTGACGTCACACTAATGTTAATCAAATGTACGAGTTCGATGGTGACGTCACAGCACTTTCTTTTTTCTATGCCTTCTTCGCCACTTTGATTATAATTAAGTAAACTTTACTAGACTTGATGCGTTTATTACATTTTAAATTTTAGATACTTTTTATTCTGCTCTAGAGTTTACGTTATTTAATTGCCTTGAGATAAAGACCCTGCTATACATTTAAATGTCTTGTGTATGTATGATGAATATGAACGCCGTGTAATATGTCTCATCATTCTTTATTCTTTAGAACATATGTCTATAGTATATTATTATAAGGTTTAAACTATGCAAAAAACACAATGATGTGTAAATACACACAATACAAATAATACATATTATGTACGTATTGATAATTATTGATAATTGATAAGATAGAAAGAAACAAATGAAATGATGATTTAGTAAAAGAAAGGAAGAAAATGAAAGTTGTGTGAAGGAACGAAAAAACGGAAGGAAAAGGAGAAAGCACAAAAAAGTCCATCAAAATCATCATTTTGAATTCCATTTTCTCACGCTCAATTTGATTAATGAAATTAATGTTTTTACAAATCACAACTTTACGGAAGCATAATACATATTCTGTACAACATAAAATGTATAATATTATAATAATATTATGATTAGTTATTATTATGTGTAAAATTCAAACAAAAATAGACAAGGTGGAAAAATGTTTTATATATAAGCAAAACGTAAATTTTCAAATCATACAAGGTGTTATTTTTTCTACAGGTGATTTACGTATATGTACTTAGTAAAATGTAACATAAATTGTAAATTGTATAATTCTTTGGAATTGGATTAATCGTTACTCATGAATGTGATGATAGAGATGATGACGAAAAATACATACGGTTAGCATGAGAGGACATTGTTATTTATTACTTATTACCTTGATCCTTGATCGATCACCTGTTAAAAAGGGAAAAAGAAACTTTGATTGTGATTCATACATATAAAATAATATAAACGTGATAATATCACACAGATTATTATTGTTGTTATAATATTATCATTGTTATTGAATATTTAACTTATGACGATTTGTGAAAATATTTATAAATTTGTTTTGTGCGGAACCTATATGTAAATGTATAATGCAAAATGCATAATGAATATCATAATATTTTAAAAATCGTTTAGTAAATATTAAATATCATATGTCATACGTTATACATCATAAAGTGTTATATATATTGCGTAATTTGTAATCTGTAAACTGTGTAAACGTACATTTATTATTGCGGTTATGATACATGAATATTAACTTTGTGCCTATTTACTTTTTGGTTAGAGTGAAAATTCTTTGCCAAAAAAACAATTTTTGTACATAAAACGCATCCTCATATACATGTGTATCTATTTCATAGATATTATGAGATATGATGGGTGAAGTGTTAAAGTTTGTTAAATTTTAAAAAAATAAAAGTAAACTACCACATTAAACACAATACGCATTTCTTTCTTTTTTTGGAAAACTGCGCATTTTATTTACTATTTACTCGCCGCATAAAATAATGTTTCACTTGAGTTTATTTGCATGTTTCCTTCACGAGTTACATTTATTTTAGTTTCATGTACAATGTCCATGTATCGTGCTAAAATTATATGATCTAAATTATTTTATTACTTGTTGTATTTGATGTTGAGAATCAAAGTCAAGCGTTACATTTTCAAAAATTATCTTATCATAATATTTGACCACAACAAATTGAATGTTAAATAACCAGTAAAATAATGTTCATTTCATTTTTCAACGTCCATTGCCAATGCATTCATCCATCTCATTTGTATTTTGTATTGGTACTTCAAAATAGATGCTTCATGCCAAATGACCATGTACAATGTAAATGATATGCATTTTTGTCGTTCATAAATATTTGTATTTTCAATTTTCAAGAGTAAAAAGACTGATTAGCGTGAGAGAAATTTGTAGACCGATCACCTTTTACATTTTACGATAGTTTTTTATTTTGTATTGAAAGTTTTCCGTCTTGTTATTTGTTTATCTGTGTAATTAGAATAATAATTAATTTTAAAAAAGTCATGTACAAAATGAAGAAAACGTCAGTTTTAAGCATTTTCCTTGCCATCGTTTTTTCACACACGATACATTGTTCTCCAGTGCAGACAGAAATATTTCCAGCAGAATTGACAGGCAAGAAATAAAAGGCAGTACACATAAAGTACAACATTATTTATTTCTTCGTACGTCTCAAGTTTCAACCATAAACGATAATATACTCTCTATTTATTTTGGTCTGAGACCTTTTTTAATTTTCGTTTATACATGAGAATACACAACATGTTTTTGAGTTCCTTGAAAGGAAAGGTGAAAGGTCAGTGTGTGTACGATGATAATGTAGATGGTGCATGTGTGCACTTATTCAGTAGTCACTGAAAATTGTTGGTCAAATGTGAATTATAATAAAAAATATCTACCTGCTAAAATTGTTTAGAAATCGTTATAATTTTACTATCCACGGACTCAGGCCGAATTTAAAACGCGAATGAAGGTAGGTATGGATAGTTTTAAGCACTTTTTTTTGTTGAAAATGATGGTTCACAGGTACAACAGCATGGTTCTGTAGTCTTGTATGGCATATACATACTAATA
>JAQGBH010001186.1:0-35703 GCA_034698265.1 Sminthurinus aureus | reverse complement strand
CAGAGTAATGGCCATTTCTCTAGACCCTGACTCAGACACCGACGCCACCGGATACGGATTTTATAAGGTTGTTGGATTGTGAGCTTCTATACAGTAAAACCATTTAAGAGTCCCATTTGAAATTGCAATCACTGCACACTTCTAGATTCTAGAGCAAAAGCTCATATAAATACGTTAACAAGGGGTTAAAACAAAGAAATTTGGAAATCCATTTTCCTCCTCCTTTTCCAACTTTTACTATGCCTATAAAAGGCCTTCAATTTCGTGATTTAGATTAAATGGCAAAATTATGCTAAAAAACTATTTCTTTGCTTTCTTCAGTTTGATAGAGCGTAGTCACGAAGAAAGGGAAGACATTATTTTAATGCATGTATCTACGTTCAATCTTCAATGTACACACATATACATGTGAAAACATGTATGACGGTTGACGGTGGAATCAATCTGTGGGGGATCCATCTCCAATCTCAAATCTAGAATCTAGCAAGAGCAATAACAATTGAATAGTGACTTTCATCTCATCTCAATGACGTTTACATTATATGAGACTGCCGTTTTTGGATTAAATCAGTTGGAAAAACACGTTCTCCTCTTCTTATTTCCCATAAAGAACAAGAAGAATGGAGGGATGAAAATTATCTGGCAATTGCAATGATGACGACGAGGTGCAGATCAGATAGAGGCATGTAAAATGATAATGACAATGATGATGGTGATGGTTTGAATTGAGGATTGAGAATTGAGGAATAAAATAAATGAAAACGCAAAGATCTAAAATCCACAGGAACTCGCTTAATTTATTTCATTGCCGTTTAAAACATTGAGTAAGTCAATTTACAAGAAGGTTAAAGAGCATAAAACGAACATATCCATCCAAAATCCAACATCCAACACAATTCTCTTTTTTTTACATAAAGGTCATTACCATTAATTATTATTATATTATGGCTTGAGAAAGACGAAGTAAAGAAAATTCCATCTACAACCAAAACAAACAAAGGTGAGGAGAATTGATATTTAATTTAGTGAAACCACATCATCAAACTTAAACTTGAAGATATTTCACAGATCACAGACACATCACACGATAAAATATGGAATTTAGAACCGACATGACCAGGTTTACTTTTTCTGTTGTGTCTTTGTATTGTGTAGGATGTAGGATATTTCACTGGGAAAAAACAAGGAGGAAGAAACATTCAGAAAAGTTGATACATTTTTTTTTCTGTATGAGTGTCAGAATTGAAGTGAGCTTCTTAAATGCTAAATACAGAAGAAAAAAGAGTAAAGTACCCCAGTCAAGGAAATGTCATATGAGCTTTGAGCTTTTATAAAAATCTATCAAAAGGCATTTTAGTCTCGCCCTCTTCCATTCATTCATTTTCTCTTTGACATGGACACTTAGCAAACGGATAAGTTGGAATTCAATTGAATAGTTTTTTCCTGTGGTAGAAAATAAGAGACAACATGAATGAAAGATCATGGTTGGTTGTTTGTTTGTAGTTTGTAGTGTGTAGCATGTATCGTATAATGCAGTATTTTTTGTGGTATGTTTATCTTCTATTTTTCTATTTACGTGTAATGTGTTATACATTACATATTACACACAGATTGTAAAATGTAAACCCCATGTTTTACTTTCATTGAACATTGTCAAAATTTGACAGGAAATTCTTAGATCAGTATTTCTCCATTCACCGCTACGACTAAATGGTATAAATTTACTCCAAAGTATCTGAAGAATATTGTAGTTTGTGGATCAAGAATTCAGGGAAATATTTGAGAGGAAGAGCTCCTGCAAACGAAAGTAAAATATTATGTCTACTTGGTATTTGTACAGGATCAAAAATTTTACCACGGTTATTATTATCATTATGTAAAATACAATATATATTGTATTATATAAAACTACGAATATATATATTCGTAGTTTTATTTGGATTTGTCTCCTAGTATAAAGTTGTACAGAGCCTAGGAAAGTGTAGATCGTCTTTTTTACACGACAATCCACAATAGTAATCTGTACGCTGTACAATGTACATTGTACATTGTGCTGAACTGAATTGAATGGCGTTGCATGTTTATTTTTAAATATTTACATGTGTATGGAATTAAATCATGATATGATATTTGATATTTGATATAAAATGATATTCCACATGTAAATTGTACCTTGTGTATTTTTGTATTTGTGTGTGTGTGTTGGTGTGTTCAAAAGAGATTGTGAAGGCATTTTTGTACAGAAAAACTTGAGAATGGAAATTTGAATTTAAATGTGAGAGGCTCAAATCTCAAATCTCCAACCTCAAATCACAAAAAGTTCCAGCATCGAAATTGTCAATTGTGACTGCTGTCAATGTCAACCACATCCGAGGACACATTTGTACATTTTCAGGTGGATGACAAGACGCCCAATTCTACAGTTGTACAAATTCTACACCGCTCCATGAGTTCCTATCAAAAATCTATCGTCTGTGGGGAAAATGGTACTCCTGCGGTGAGAATAATTTGCCCTGAGACTATTTACAAACTTGTTTCCTTCAAATAATTTTCTCCTTCTTCTTCATCTTCACACAACTCTCAGTCTCTCTCTCTCGCCCACTTTCTAAGAATCTTAATCTGACTCTTTATATACATTTATGCTGTTTTCCTCTTCTCCTTCTCTAGTCTCTAGTCTCTAGAGTTCCCTAACCTATCTTAATCCTTTATGTACAAAGAGGGCAGTATACAAACATGCACATGTACAAAATACAAAAGTATACACAAGTATAGGCATTTGATGCTTATGTATTTTATAAAAGAGAACTTTTGGGTCTTGAGTCTTGAGTCTTGAGGGAAAACAAAGAAAAAAATAGTTGTTACTTATGGAAATAGCTGAGCTGAGTACTGAGTTCAAGTCAAAGGTTGCCTCAATTTTCAGCTAATTTACTTTTATTTACTTCCCTGGGACTTCTCTTTATACAATGTGGTGATAATGCAGCCAAACTATGGTGTAATGTATCCACCTAATGCTCACTGCCTACTACATACTTCTTACTGCTTACTGCCCTCAACCATCACAGATCAACCATCAATTGAAGATGAGAACTAGACGCCTTCATTAAGTGCATGACGGGTATTATGTACAAAACGGGATGTGCAATGTGTAATATACTTAATATGATGATGACACACTGAGAACTCTACAAAGTTCAACTTGGACACTCCCTCTAGCTCTATAAATTACTTGGAAAATGTGAAGCATCATAACATACGATATTCCCAACTACACATTTTGAAATTGGAAGACATCATAAACATTGACAAGAAAGCTGATGAAATGGTCAAAACTCAAAACAGCAACTTAAACGGAGAAAACCCTTCGCTGTGTATTCGTTTTGAGCTCTTTATTCACTACGATTTTTTTCTTGTATTATATATTATGTAAAATGAAACGCCATGAAATTGGTAGTTTATGAGCTAAATTGAATCATTACTGCGATATTTTCCCATATATTCCCTTTGCATGGTTTGAGTTTTGGTTTTCAGAACACTTGCACCATCTTTCCACGTTCACTTTGAAACCTTGGATTCCAAAAAGTTGAAAAATCGTCGTCTCAAAAAAGGAATCTTCATCCTGTCACCTGGGATCTGGCATTCAGAAAGCTCAGGGGTGGAAATTTGCATACAATGGTTTTGCTAAAAGGTTTTCCTAGTGCATCATTTTTCTTGTAAGGACATTTTTTGTACTTTTTTACTCTCTCTGTGGTACCAGAACTTAACAGATATTAATAGATATTAATAGAATTAAGAATACGATATTTACCTATTATCAAACTTGTGTGCAGATCTTTTGAATTTTGTACAAAAATTTACGTAATGGTGACTTTTTGTCTCTTTTTCAGACAGGATGATTTGGATGATATCATATTTTGATTTGATTGAAGACAAACAGTGAACAGTGGACAATGGGCAAGGATAAAATTTGACATCAAGAGTCTCAAGTTCAACACATCAGTCAACAAAGATGGGTGGAGGCCCAGTCCTCGTCGTCTAACAAAGTCAAAGTCAATCACGTTCAATACTTGGATACTTTTTGTCATTTTTTGTGTGTACATTATACCGTAGTTAAGTTAAAAGTACTATAAAAATGTGTACTGTTTCTAATTCTCCTCAAACCAAGAATTCAGGTAGAATATTCAAGAAAAAAGTGCGTATTTACTATTTACAAATAAAAATTGTATAATATTTACACGTGCACTAATTCTTTATGGGCAATTGCCATACATTTCATAGTGCGTGTGATGAAAACAAGGCTTTTAAATCTGGAAACGGGATGACAAAGAAAATTCAAAGTTCTAAGATCCAAGACGTTGCCTGGCTGGAACATGGAACATGGAATTTGAATTACTGCTTAAATTATATTAGAAATATTTTCCACAAATCTTCTTACAAGATTTAAATTGTGATTACGAAACGATTAGTCTGTTTGTACTTTGTACTTTGTACGGAGCAACTGAATCAAAGTCCTGTAATTTATATACCCATGTGATTTTCCTGTTCCACTTCTTTTTATTCTTGTTCTTATTCTTTACATGTGAACACCATTCCTTTGTAATTTTGATTCATTCCACTTGTTTAAAAACTTTGTACACAAGACACAAGACACAAGAGAACAAGTGGTACATTATGAACACAACATCACAAAATTATAATAATAATACGCATTATTCTGTATGTTGTATGTGTTTTGGAAATGATAAGAATATATGAAAATTAGTTGTCTCTTATAATACTGGAGAAAATCCAAGATTTATGCTAATCTACATGAGATTATGTGAAGTGCCGGTATCTCTACAGATATATTTTGTCTTTTACCTCATAGACTGGACTTTTCTTCCTTTTCCGCTCCATTCTCCAGTCTAGGTTTGATTGTAGATTTTTCCAGAACTCTGACGATGCTTCTGTCCCTTATTAAAATATTTTCTACTCTTTCTCATACGCAATGTACAATTCTCAAAATAGTAACTGTGAGAAGGCGGAATTGTCAACTCAACGCGTGTGTAGTGTGTACATTATTACATGTGTTGTATAGATAATAGATAAGTTCACTATCAAAGTAACTTTCTAGCATGGGTATGTACAGAGCACACAGAATTCAGAACAGAAACAACTCTAATCTCCTCTACACTCTACACTGATTGTGATTCCCTACAAATATCTACTATGCACGCATTTTTATCATGTACACACATGCATGTTGTACGAGGCTTTAAGTTGGACATAAAACTATATAAAAAATGCGTCTGCATATTAGAATATTAGAAATGCGCCGGGAAGGAGATGCAGAGAAAAGTCCTGGACAAGAGTACAGAGTGTGTCGTGTAATCCTTACATATCAAAGGGATTCAAGGTAGGATTTATGGCGATTCCAAATTGGAAGAGTTAAATAGTTAAAAGACACCGCCAGTGGTAACTTATGTCCTTAAGCTCCTCTCTCTTTCTCCATTAGCATAAGCACACAGATCTACCATGTACAATGTACAATCTACAGTGCACAGTGTATAGAGAACGGGACTGACTTTATTTCATCTTCTTTAGTCATTTCCTTGTCTTCGTACTTTGTACTTTGTACGTTGTCCTTTATATTTCTGTTGGACTCCTCACTTGTCTTATGTCTTATAACTTCTAGTCGTAGTCGGAGGACTCACGAAGAAAAAGAAGAAGACGGGACAGCGACTTTATCCTGTAACTTAATGTCTACATGGATGAGAGGATGGACGGTATGAGGAGATTCTACACTATACTTTACTGAAACAAACCAAACCAAACCAAAAGCCAACACAAGACAAGTAGAATCAAATGACATCGGCAATGCACAACGCACAAGTCTCACAAGTCAGCAACATTCGGATTAAATCTACTTTGGTTTTTTCCTTTATGTTTGATGTTTGATGCTCCCAAACTTTTTTTCACAGTTCTAAGTTCTAATTGTATGCGTGTAATCTTGTAGTTTAATTCCCAATTACAAGCTTGTTTACAGACCAGAATTCTTAATCTTGTTTGTATAATATGTACTTTGTTTCATCAGGACAATTCCCATTCCACAAATTTTATATTCAAGACCTAAATACATAGATACATCTTCAATATTCAATCTTCAATCAATAGTCTATGTATTAGTTTTAAACCAAAACACATTTAAAATTAAATATTGTCCTAGCTTAAATCACATTTATACATAGAGCCAAATTATAATTTACCTTCTTTTCTAATGAAAACATTATACTTTATTCTTACACGTGAAAAACGGAGAAGAACATGGAAAATGGGTTGATACTTGAGAGCTCTAGATTCTACATTCAGTCCAAAGAACAACAAGAAAACATCCCATCACAATAAAATCCAGAAACAGGAAAAAGAAGAGTCGGAGGGTTTACAACTTTGAATTATTTTCATGTGACCAACTTTCCTCTGAAGATGAACTCTTTGCTTTTCTGTTTAATTTTTAAGTGGTTAAGTTTAGAAAATGTACTAGTATTATTATATTGTATTTTATTCACTTGTCCTTTGGCTTTGGCTTTAGCCTTTGGTTAGCTGTCCCTTTTAAATTATGGGTGTACTTATCCACCCATGTGTACGACTTTACATCTTGTGTAAGAATTAAACTAAAGGTACGCCGAAAAGAATTCAAATCCAAATTCAAAACTAAATCTTCAAAATACCGGCAAATACTTGTGTCAGGGATAAGGTACATTTGAGATTTGAAATTTGAGGCATGAGTGAAAGCTGAAAGCTGAAAGCGTCTAGATTCTCTCGTCTCTTCTCTAGTCTCAAAAAACCAGTACTAACAATAGAATTTACCTTCATCTCCTTTTCTCATCAGTACCGGGACTCAATCCACAATCATCAACCCTTGCACTTAAACTGTGCGTCTCCATTCTCCATTCTCCATGTGAAAGTGAGTAATATGGCTGCTGTTGAAATTTAACATCACTATAGATAGAACTTTAAGATATGCCGCCGCTTGATATGAACCTTGTAGCTGTACAAAATACATGTGTGTAGAGTGTAGATCCAGCTCACACGGATAAATTAAGGATTTGATATTTGATGGTTACATATTTGGTATTTATCCATGTACAATGTACAATATACAATGTACGATGGTCGACTAAGCACATTTAATCCGTATAGTCATAGAACATAGAACCATTTCATATTGAAATACAGAATACATTATTACATAACATATTATGTATCCACACAAAAATCCTGTGAGAATCATTTAAAAATCCAATTTATAAAAACACACACAGAATCTAGAATCAAGTTGGAGAAAATAAGTTTTAATGTGATGGTTTCCTAAAAAAACCTTTTCAGCTATAAGGTAAAAGCTATAATAATATGAGTTATACGCACATATAAGAAATCAAAATGATTGTTAAAAAAAGTTTTAAGGAACAAGAACCAATTTAAGAACAATGTCCAGATTCCAGATGTACTTTGTACGCTACTTTCAATTATGAGATGTCTGTATCCATGTCCGTTTCCATCTTACTCTGAACTCCGTAGGTACGTATGCATATCTTTGTATAGTGTGTTTTGTGCATTCTGTATGTATCTTTGTTGGATATTGGATATTAGATATTTCAGCCGTTAAGAGCAAACAGTGTACAGTGTACAGCGTATAATCTTTTCCCGCTCGCCCACCTGGTGTGAAAGAAACACATTGTAATTAATAAAAACACCTTTGTCCACAGGTAAAAGCCACTACATCTGCATGGGCAAGAGTTATACAAAGATTCACACTGTGCTTCTATTAAACAAGTCGTGCTTCATGTAAATGTAAAATGCTATCGTACAGTAGTACACGATATAAGTGTACATTGTACAGTGTACATATAGATTTTAATTTCCTATGCTTCACACCTTTAAATTAAGACCGGTATACAGATACAAATGTATTATTATCAGTATATTGGTATATTGGTTTTGGATGGAAAAAATAGTGTAGACTTTAGATTTTGTATTGAAATGGTTCATCTTGTTTGTTTCTGTTCCCATCACCCATCACTTTTTCACTACTTTTTTTGTCCTCTTCCTCGTTATCAAGCATATTACTATTTACTATTATAAAGTTGGGAATACAAGTATGTACAATGTGTAAAGTACAAAGGATTTACATAGGTTTCATTCATTCATGTGGTTTGATTGGCCGGATGTCAGAAAAGAAAACAAATTATTAGCCTCGACACCGTCAAATTTACTCGTTATTTATAGCTCTTACTTTTGCTCTTGTGCTCTTGTGCTCTTGTGCTCTTGTGTACTTGTGTAAGTGGATGACTTCATCATGAACAACAGCATGCAGTGCAACATACTATATATAACAGCATGTCTACGTATATAAAAGTATTAGATTTATTATGTACGTAAGCATACACAAACACACACACACACATGAATGAATATGAGATAGAAAGAGTTACGAGTGGAGGAGTTAGTGCAAAATCTTTCATGAGCAAGCAACATAAATCACATGATACCATGGTAAAAAAGTCAATCCTATCCTCTTTTTCATTTTCCACTTGACTCAATGAGACTCTCGGCACCAGAAATGTCCTCTGCTCTCTCTCTCTCTCTAAAAAAGTAACAAGTAAGAGTACATGTAAGAGTGGCTATGTTATGCTGTGTTATGCTATTTTATATGAAAAAGTTCAAAGTCCTGTAAACTGTAAATTCATGGCTGAACTTTCACTGGTTCCTGGTCTCTGGTCTCTGGTCGTTTTATAGGACAAATATTTCATGGCATGAGCATTTTTGCAATTGGATGCACAATTGCTATTTTTCTACACCATAGTAGGGCATTACACATTAGACATCAGACATCAGACATTAGATGTTAAAGTATGGAGCGTGCAAAATGTCCAAAATATCTCAATTGTATGTAGTACACTGACTCCGTCATTTGCACAATGTACAATGCACATTATACATTACACAGTGTGCAGTGTATATTCGTATTTCCAAGTAAGTAAATTCTTGCAGAGAGCAATTCAACTGCTCACATAATTCAAAATGTCATAATATAATCACATATTAAATAATAATCACAGACATTATTTATTGTGGTGGGCTGTCACTTTCATGTCACTGGATAATAAAGCTTGAACAAACAAATTAACAACACATCAACTGGCAATTGCAAATGACTCTGTGTAAAATAGTAAATAGGTGTGTAAAACACACTTGTTATATCAGCCCTATCAGGTCTAATCATTTGATATTTAGTTGTTTTCTTCATGGCTTAAAGGTACAATGTACAATGTGCAATTTATACTACACAACTTACACAAGTCTACACATAGAATTTTAAGGCAAACGAAATCTTTCCTTCATGTAGCTTGAAATTTCTTGCCAAGTCTCAATTTTATCTCGATTCAGATTATCTCAAAATATGCTCATCTTCAGTATTTAATGTTTCATTTTATGGTTAGTAAGAAGTTGTACAAAGAGGTAACCTTTTGTCTCACTTTCTGTTATCGAAATAGAAAAGCGTGAAATATGAAATCAGACCAGATTTAGAAGAAACGTTATTTAAACTTTTACTTTACCTTTAATTCAAATTTCAATTTCAAGTGTAGCATTTTTTATTTTGCACAGAGGTGGTTTCTCATTGGTTTTCCATCGCACTTTCTGTTTAAATATAGTAAAAATGATTAATACGGAGAGAAACTTTAAATATCACATTCCTTTCTGCTCTTTTTTGTTTTGAATCCTGCTCACCTATTGTTTTATTTCTATTAATAATAATATTACTATACACAACCACACCGCGTGCTTTTTTGAATTGTAGTAGTACTTTAAGCTGTGGGCAATTTAAAGTTTACCATGTATGTAATTTTATCTTTAATCCATTTGCGGGTTTATCTGTATTCTCTTCCGCTTCGTTCATAAACTAAGTTTGAAAGATTCAAAGATTCAAATAAGGGCAGGAGACAAAACACAAAAAACGCATCCTGATATTGAAAGGAAATGACAAAGTATCATTCTGAAGAAACCCTTTTAAATTTCACATTCCTTTCTCTAATTTGATTAGCAAAGTTTTATTGATGAGACAAGGTGGATGCCATTCCTGCGCCTGGATTAATGTACAAAAGCTATTTTGGCTTAATAGACGCTCGTATTTTCAGCTCAATGTAACATTTATCTATCTTTCTCTATTGCTCCTCTCCCGTCTCCAGTCTACAGTCCAAATGGAGAGTGTAAAGACGTAACTTATGTACCACATGTATAGAAAAAGGTACACAGAATTAGCTTCAAGTTTTAAATCCAATTCATAAACATATTATTATACTGCAGACTGTAGAGTCTATATCATTACCCATGTGCATTGTGCATGTTGCATATTCATATTATTATTTGTAGTTTGTAGGTCGGCAGCACGAGTACGTGTACACTGTACAGTGTACAATCTATAGAGAAAGAGAAAGACACGAGGACAAGAAAAAACATGGTCCATCTCTCAAACATCCAGTAACATAGAAACTTGTATTATATTCAGCTGTTTGAGTTTGAGGCAAGGGAGTATAAGTTTTAACAGAAGGGTTAAATCATCTATTAACTCAGGCAAATTTAATTTATGATTGTCATAACGATAATGAGATTGAAACAATTTCGGGTGAGGTACATTCATAGGATATCTACTATCTACTATCTATACATTCAGTCAAATCCACAATTTATTATTTATTCCGATGATTCGGAGAAAATCTCGGTATGGAAATGACTCGACCGTCCACTGTCCGCCGTCGACCATGTTGTTGTTGTTACGTGGTCACTGTAATAAAGACGAATAGAAGAAGAAGGAGAAAGAAAATAAAAGAAATAGAAACACAAACACTTTGAGTTTTTATACAAGTTTTTCCATCTCTCTCTTTTTCGTTTCTTTCCTTTTCCTTTTCGTTTTTCTCTACCTCCCGACTTGGAATCGAATGCAATTATGAAAATGGCATGTTTATCTCCTCTACACCTGTGTGCACTTTAACAGCACATTAACAAAAAGTGGAGGAGACGGAAATCTTCCTCTTCTTATTCACCTCTTGCCTTATTCATTCTTATTCTTATTCTTGTACAATCTTTTTCATAGGATTTTTTCCACTTTTCGTTTTGGTCCGTCTATAAAGAGTATGACTTTTTAAATTTTGGTTTCTGGACATGTGATACAAAATACAAGTACAACTACAAATTCAAATTTACATTCTCCGCAGTCAAAAGCTATGAAAAAAGACACATATTATATACAAAATGTTCCTATTCATAATAGTGTGTGCATCCAGTATTTTTCAATACATTTATTTGTTTATCTATACAAAGTACTTTGTATTTTGTTGGCTTCTTTGCATTCCATCGCTAACTTTTCAATGAAAACTTTTAAACTGATAGGGAAAAAATGTTTATGTGTGTACAAAGGTATTAAATTTTAAATTTTACATCTACTGTAAAACATTTGTTTGAAAAAAGGAAGTCTTTTTATATGAACTTTATATACGAGGCCTTCATTGCACAGTGCGCAGTCTGCAATTGTACAAAGTCCAGTATCCAGAATCCAGAATACAGAATGAATGTCTGAACATTTATAGATAGATTGTACATTGTTCTACATTAGCTCACTAATGGATGACTATTGTGATTTGAAATAACTGCATCAATTTAAACCAGAATAATAAAATAATGAGGAAAGAGCAGAATAATCAAAATCAGAGCGAGTCAGCGTCAAGTTAGAGCTAATCTTAATAATATGCAGAGGAATACACCGTACACAGTCTGCCCGTCTATTCCATTTCAGTCCAATTTATCCACAATTTCCATGCACGTTGTACATTCAAAGTCACATCATCAAGTTGAAAGTACAGTGGATTTTAGATTTTAGATGTAGAATGTTGCATGTATTTTTGTTCGAGACTTTAATTTGAGCTTAATGGATCTGGTAAAAAACAAATAGAATTTTTTCCAGAATGATCCTCTCGCTCTCTTTTTTATCTCTCACTTCTTTCTTTCTTTCTCTATTTACACGAATGTCTACTCAACATAGAATATAGCAAGAAGTCAGCTAGTTCTCACTTGTTCTTGTTTGCGGTCGTGGTTTGCCTCCATTTTTTTTGTAAGCTGGATCGAGATTCGAGAATCCAGAAACAGAAAACAAAAACAGTTTTATGTCTCTCTTTAATGTAAAATGTAAAACGTAGCCATGCCTTTTCATTTTAACTCTCTGATTCCCTCTCTCCTCCGTTCATGTTGAATCGTGAATTTCCAACTCTATTTTCTATTTAAATAAAAATTGCTACGCCATGGTTTAACCTAAATACCAAACCATGTACAGGCTAATGCACATCGTAAGCAATATATTTGTATTACGTATATGTAAATGGTCTAAAATTGGCCCTTGTTGTAGGAGCTGAAAACTGAAACTGAAAACAACCCCCAATCTCTTCTACTGTTTACTCTTGATGAAATGGAAATGATTGTAACAAACAATGATTTTAGCATGTTTTTCTTTTAAGACTAAGTTGACGCTCAGTGTAAAACTGACAAAAAAAACAGGGATTGGATAAAGAACAAAGAAATCTTACGTACATGGTTTAATTTTTTCCTTGTACATTCTACACTCTACACGTGGCATTTTTCACCATACCATAGGTCAATCGCGTATGCATTTAATCCTAATCCCAGTCGTTAATGTTATCGGTAAAATATCCTACATGTAGCAGCTCTATAGAGAAGTTACTTATTGACAGATTGTGTATGGATTATGGATTATGGATAATTGAATTCCTCTGTCTAAAATGGATAATAAAGATGATAAGACTTAATGCAATAATTTTATTGATTCTCTGATTCATAGGTTTTGCATTCTTGTTTTTGACTGAAACAAGAAAAATGCGAGAATAGTTGAATCTTTCTCACCTTTCTTTCTTGAATCTTTCAAGGTCTGTTGCTGTTGTGATTTATCTAATGGAATTTCCTGATTATTTGCTCCAAACTCTAAACTCCAAACTCCAAACTTCAAACTGAACTGAAGAATGAGGAATGAGGAAATACATAAAAAATCCTTGTTGTTGTTGTTGTTTCTCTTGATGTAATAATCAAATTAATTACTTGGCAATGTCTTACAATGAGCTCGGGTCTCTGGTGATGGTGCCGTATGTAAATTTTGAATTGTAACTTGTGGATTTTTACAAGTTTCATTAACTATTGATTTTTCATTCGTGATGTGTGGATTGCTACTGGACTTGCTTTAATTTTTATGCAAATTTGTCGAGACTCTACATTCTAGACTCTAAACTCTAGACTCTAGAGAAGAAAGTTGGTGAAATGTTGTAGAGGTACTGACATGTTATTGACACGGGCAATGTCATCCTCATCCAAAAATCTGGTTAATTGCATAATAAACATGCTTGTTTGAGTAGTGAGCTTACGAATGTATAATCTTCCAATCCTCCAAGTATGTTTTTACTGTATAAATGCAAGTTAAAAGACTGTCGAATGTCGAATGTCGACTGTTGACTGTCATCAGGACAAAGTTTGAGGAGGTCGAAAACAATTACGTACATTGGGCATTGGAGAATTCGGCAAGTGTCAAAGGGGAGATGAAAAAAACAATCAAAATGAAAAACCTGTATTTGGTATTAAAAATTTCAACTGCTGTATCAAAAGTTGAAAGTAATATCCGCGTTTTAATGCTGCTGGTCAACATGGACAAGAGGAAAAAAATTGTTAAAGTAATATGATTTTTTTTTCTCATGCAACTTGTACCCTATATAAGGTGAAGTGTACAATGTAGAATGTACATTGTACAATATGCAGTGTACACTAAACATTAATCTATTAGTTAATTCAAATTACATTTGAATGTACTGTATATTGTAGATTCTCATTTTTTCTGCACATTTCTTATACACACATGTTGCATGCTAGAATCAATTTCATTTCATTTTTATTCGATTCGGTCATAGTAAATAAAAAAATGATATTAACTACGTTTTAATGGGTTTAAAGACAGCGATAGCACACATGTGCCACTGTGTCATGCTGCCTCTTAGGAATCTTTTTTTCTCATCATTTTCGTATACAGGAAATGTAACATCCCGTTGGATTGATACGTGAAGATTTTTTACAGTTGATATTATCAATAACGATATCGATATTGATATTTTTGCACTGATTTTGAGAGATTTTAAATAATCAGGATTGATATTGATTTTGACGGAAGGTAGAATTTGAATACTATGAGAAAATGAAGGTTGGAAAAGAATGCGGAGAGCGTTGAAAAAAGGCACAGACAGTAAATAATAAATAATAAATAAATCAAAGAAAAGGAGTGATCACCTGGATGAAAAGGAAATAAAATAAAAAGTGAGCTTCCAACTTTACAAAACCTCAGGACTCGGGACGATAAAGCTTCTTTCCCTTTTTTCTTGCTTGCTGAAAAGTAAGCTATTGAAACTGGCCATGGAATCCGCAATGCACACCAAGTACACACATCTCGACGTGACAAGGTTTTTCAGCAATTTTTTCTTCTCCAACGTTTCCATCTTGTAGGATTGATATTTGATATTTGATAGTTGATTTGCTGCTCCTGCTGATGGGACAAGTTTAAAGCAATTTGATTGCTTTTGATTGCCTCCATGTCATGTCATCGTTGGAATAGACAACTATCAGGCATCAGCATCCTCATCATCATCATCATCATCATCATCAGAATAATCAAAATCCAGTAACAGTAACCAGTAACCAGCCTTTTAACCATTGTAGCTAAAGTCTGTAGTCAAGCTCTATGTACAATGTCCAGCGTACAGAGATCAAAACTCGAAACAGCAAGGGCAAATGAAATTGAGCTTTTGAGTCTCCATATCGTTTTTCTCGTTTATCCTACTCCTTTCTTTTTCTCGTACATCGTGCTTGTCTTCATTAAATAGATAACATGTGCAATACGTGTCTACAGTGTACACTTTATACTTTGTACTGAATACTGAATACTTATACAGTAATGACTAAAAAAACGGATAAAACTACAGGTAAATGAAAATTAAATTATTCATATTGTTTATGTATAATATTCCATAGTGTACCTACACTCTACAATTGACAATGTCGTATAACGTATACCAAATACCTATATGAAAATGTTGAATCAAAAGTTGAAGTGTCTGAGTCTCTGAACACACGTTTTTGAATTTGCAGCTCCAGTCTCGAGTCTCCAGGAGCAGCAGAATGAGATTTACAATCCTCTTTTCATTATAAAATCTCAAAATCAAACGTTGTTGTAATAGTGACCGCATAAAGCTACCTCCAATCTACAATCTACATTCCATATGCACAAACAAAACACAAACACATATCAGTAATGCACACATAAAAAGTAAAGCGTCAAGGTTGTTGTAGATACATGTGTTGGTCAGAAAAAAATGTAGATGCAAGGAGCTAAGAGTGATTTTCAATCAAGAAATGAATAGGAATACGAGTAGGATTTTCGTGACTTTTAGTGAAATTGAGTTGTTTGACTCGTCCCGATTTTCTCCAATTCCATTTCATTTTTTGTTTCTGTTTCTTTGTCTGTGTCTGTGTTTGTATCTGTATGTGTCTTTCGGGACACAAATCTTTCAGGAACACAAATGTAACGTTATGTAGATTCTAAATTGTAGGTACAATAGAAGCATTTGTGTATTGCACAAGCTTCGAGATGCATATTAAATCATGCATAATGTTGCAGTCAAATCTTTCGAAGATTAATAAAAAATATGGATCACTGAGATGCAGATTTTCCTTAATTAGTTTACGCGTTTATGCAACTGCAGTTCATAATCATTTATCTACTATCTACTATGTATGGAAAGTATTTTACTTTAAATATTCATTTAAAACACCACAACTTCTCCCCCTTGTATTTTGTTAATAGTCACTTTTCTCTTCTCCACTACTTTTATTCTCCGACTTTTCCCGGCAATAGTAACAGTGACGGTGATTGCAGTCTCTAGATTCTAGACTCTAGGCTCTAGATTATGAAGATATATTTATACTCCATAGAATCATAGAGGTCAAAAATGGAAGATAAAGAGACTATTATATTTTACATTCTGGTTTTGAATTATCTAAAACCTAAAACTAAACTTGAAACTTAGATATTTAGGCATACTACCGTATCCTACTGTTCGTAGTAGATTGTTACCTTGTGTTAATTCAAAGAGCTTGAGACGAGGATGCAAAGGAGTCCAAGTGGGAGACTGTGGAAAGGAATCTAAGATCTTGATAGAAAAGAAAAAAGCTGACTAAACTTGGACATGATGTGACAGTCGTTTTCTTTCTTTTCTTTTTCCCCATTCTTTTTTGTGCGTAGCATGTCGAATGTCAAATATCGAATGTAGAACGGGTTTACTCTATTTCTCTCCAGTCTCTACATTCTACATTCTACCTGTTTCTCTGCATCTAGAATTTAGAATCTAGAATTTAGAAGTAGAACAAGAAATTTGTGCAGTTCAAATTCACTTTCAGACTTTCAACTGGAGCTGTACATTGTACATTGTACATGAAAAGCCAAGCTAAATGGAACCGGAGACCTACCGGTAGGTTCAGTTGGATTGGATTGGATTGGGTTGAGTTCAGTCAGCTCAGCTGAATTTCAATCCGAAAATGGTCTCAACGATCACGGTGAACAAGGGATGAAGACAAAGGGAGTTTATACAAAGGGAGTTTATACACTATACACGTCTCTTTACTCTCTATATCTACCTATCTACCGAGTACTGTAGGAACATAGGATTGTTGAACAATGGCACGGCTAACACAGATACGGATACGGACATGGACATGGAAAAGTAAAACTAGGAGACTGAAAGAAATAACATAATGATACCGGAGTAGATCTCGGATCTTGGACCAAATGTACGAGTAAAATACGTAGACGTACATGTAAACTTGCACTCATTCATACGTATACGTATAGACATTAGACGTTGTAGACCGTAGACTGTAGGTAGAAGAACTCACAAGGCAAAAGTCACAAGTCAGTAAGCCGCCAAATCGAGCTAGCTCCAAATACTCCGTATTCCATACTCCACCAAGTCTTTTGACTTTTGACTAAACTAGACTTGACTGTAGTTCATTGAATGTGTGTGGTGTTTGGTGTTTGGTGTATGGTGGGGACTACGCCTTTGTCCTCACTTTTGACTTGACTTTTTGAAAATTCCCAATGCCCATTATTCATCGCGGCTAAATAATCACACATACATACACACACGTATCTAGTATCTAAAGGCATCTATGTGCCGGCACTGCACATAGACATAGAAATAGAAAGCGAATAGTGAAAGCTGGAAGCTGGAAGCGATCAATTTGCGATTTTCAGCCCGATCAAACCATTCTCTCTCTTTCATAGTCATTCTCTGTTCCTGTCTTTGAATCTTGGATTTTGGGTTTTGGATTTTGGATTTTAGATTTTTCCCTTTTGTTCTCCCGTTTTCTTCCCACATATAAAACAGCTACCTTAGACTATAGTAGATTCTATATTCTGTATAGATGTATACAGCTCTGGTTCTGGGTTTATTTCAAGGTTTCTTGCAAACATTCAATATCAATTGTTCCTATTCTCAATTCTCAAGATTAGGCTTAGGATTACGATTAGGAGCTGAATGAGACCCAGTGCATTCAAATTCATTCTGTAAATGAAGAAAATCAACCGAAATTGAGTTGTTCAAACTTTAAATTTTCTACAGTTGAGCGTAGATCTATAATAAACACTAGTTCTATACTATCCGCACACTAGCAATAATTTACTGAGTAGCTACTCAGTGTATAGCCAGAGTACTGGGAAATTATTTAAGTTTTCTTCGTAAGCACTTTGTTCTGTTCATCTTCGTTTTGCAACTCATAAATAAGGCTGAAAATGTCATTTATGGGCAAAATGTGATACTTTTTCCAAATACTTGGTCTTAACTTGTTGATTTCTTCTTGTTTTGTGTTTTTGAATAATTTTTGGGTATTAGGCTCAAGTCTCAAGTTTCAAGGCAGCAAGCCTCAAGTTTACACTCTATACTCTAAACACATCCATATCATATAAATTAAGATTAGGATGAATTAAGATGTACATAAGGTAGCTGGAATTAAAGTTTGTATATAGAGGAAATGCGGGGACTGCCAGTTGCAGCCAAGCCAGCCAGTTGCCTGCTGAATTACTTGATCTTCCCTTTTACCAATCTCTTTTTCCAATTCCCCTCCATCCTCCATCCTCCATCCTTCATCCTCCATACTCCATACTCCATACTGTACACTGTACAGCTTGCGGTTTCTTTAGTTGAGTTGTGTTCAGTTTGGGTAATTTTGTTTGAGAAAAGGAAATACGGAAATCGTGAGGAAAACCGCACTCCAAGATCAATGGAATTACTAAATGTTGGCTTCTCCTTTTCTTTTCTTTCTGTCTTTTATCCAGCTTCAAGCTCTACTGTACTGTATGTGCGGGAAAAGTGAAAGAGGGACCAAAAAGAAGAGGACTAGAACTAGAGGACAGTAATAGAGAGAACCCCATACAATGTAGTTGTACACTATACACTGTACATTTGTATAGTTTTGAGGAAATTTTCCCTTTTACAATTTTGGATTTCTCTCTTTCTCCTCTTTTTCCTGCTCATCCTTTTCCTTTCTCCCTTTCTCCCTTTCTCTTGCTCTCTCTCTGACTGTTGCGCTCTCTCTCTCTGACTGTCGCGCTCTCTATCTCTGTTTGGATTTCCATTTTGTTTTGAAATTCAAAGCACGAATGATGCCATCATTCGTGTCCCATTCTCAATTCTTGATACTTGTCACTATTGCATAGGATGAGCTCTTACTCTAGACTGTAGACTGTAGACTCTAGGTCGTAGATATCTAGTTTTCGTTCTCGTTCTCGTTGTCGTTAAATCCACAAATACAGATACAGATACAGATCCAGTGTGCACCAGTTTACTTTGCTCTGTAAAAGCAGAAGATGCCTGGTGTTATATCTATGTTTGCCTTTTGTGTAACCTGGTATTGGTATTGGTTCTGGTTCTAGTTCTCGCTCTAGTGCGGGTATCTTGATGCTTGATGCTTGATATTTTGGTCCCCTTTCCATTCCTTTTCTAAAATATTCCAAAGGAATGTAACTAGATACAAACTACACTCATTTCTCTACTTGTTTAAGGTTTAAGAATTTCTACAGTTGTCCTTCCACAACCAACAACCAAGTTTCTTTTGGTTTATACTTTAAACCGTACAACATCTACTGTGCACAGCACAGCACAATAATAATAATGTACACATACATGTATAAAGTTCTCCATTGGTCCTGACAGTAGAGAGTCGAGAGTCCAGACTAATATAATATTGTCTACAGTCTACAGTCCCAAGTTTTTACAATGAACTATAGACTATAGGCATGTATACCGTATACTATGTACTGCGTACTGCGTACAACCCTGTTCGTGACTTGACATTCGATAATCTTCTCTGTTTTCTGTATTTTCCACCGTAAAACTTTATGTGCCAAAATACTGTCATAAAATAACTTTTCCTTACTACTCCTTACAACATGCTCCTCTACTCTCTCCTCTCACAGTGTCTAGTGTCATATTAACGCTCATACATGCAAGAATGTGAATGTGTTTCTCTAGTTTTTCTATTGCAGTTCTCTGTTGCAACCTCAGCTCAGCTCAGATGTAAACATAAAAATTTTAAACGTTTTTGGGAAAAACAGCAGAGTAGTACAGAAAAAACATGTATTTTCATGTACAAAATGTCTGAGTAGGTTGTAGGTTGTTGGTTGTAGAAACACCGCAACTGTACTTACTACTTACATCTACCGAAAGTGAAACGTATCAGGATGCACATGAGACACCTATCGCCCAGTCACCAGTGCTTTTCACTTTTCAACCCAACCTCAGATTTTTACTCAGATCTCCAAGTCAAGATCTCCAGTTTTACCTTTTAAATTTGAAGGAAAAAAGTCATGACTTGGTTTTTCTGCTCGAATCTTGAGACTGGAGACTTGTTACTTGATTTTTTCCAAAGACTCATATTTTCCCCCCATGCATTTGTGTTAATAATTGATAATAGACATGACTATAATTAAACATCTAACGAAATTGGAAATGGAAGCGGAATATTTGAATTTTTTAACATGTCTTTAGGTTAAAAGTCAGTTGGAATTTACAATTTACAAGTTACAAGTTATTCACACTAGACACTAGACACCAGACGCTGGAAAAAACGAAGGGGTGAATAAGTGCGAAATTCTTGAAACTCTTGCAAGTAGTAATAATAATATTTTCCAACTATTATAACTTTCTAAGCTTTTGCATGTTTTTTTTCTACCCTCACGTTTTGCAGTGCAGTGTGTCATCTTTTCTTCTTTTCAACGGATACATCATGATGATAATGATGTGGATGTGGGTGCGAGATATGATTAAACGTTGAACCTGAGCAAAACGCACACCTGCACTAGCGATAAGCGATACCATTGTGTAATGTACAATATACAATACGTAGTGTATATATTGTATATTGTATATCTTACCCTTTCTGTGAGGCAAAGCTATTTTTTCCAAACTGGAATGATAATAATAGCCAGTGAGGCTCCACAACTTTACGAACATGTAAGAAACGGGCTGTCCAATCCAAGTACATTTTTGCCATTTGACTTCATGACTTTATGAAGAGGTCAAACGCCATAATATAAAATACATTTCTTTTTGGTGCAAAAACATTTTTTGAAAGACATGGATTGTGTTTTTTTTATTGTTCGTAGGTGCGACATGCGATATGCCATCATCTTAAATCTTCAGCTTGAGCTATAAATTTTAGTTTAGTATCTAAAGTTTAGAGTTCTCACTTTACTCATATTGAATAATATCCAGATTCTCTTGAACATTTGAATAGGTGATATAGATTATGGAACATGTTTCAAGATTACAATTTACATGTCCTCTGAACAATCCCTTTTCATTTTATTGTATTTCATTTCATTTTTCCATTTACCGATCCTCTCTTCTTTAGTTTAGAAAGTTTTTTAGCATTGAAGTGGTCAATGGAAAAATAATGGAACATAAAATGAACATTTGACCTTGAAAAATTCTCGGGTTCACTACAATATCTGTACATTTACTCGAGACTCGAGGCTCAATACTCGACATTTAACACTCAAAATCACAATGGGCATTTTTTTAATTTTGCGAGTAGTTTACTCTGACTCACTCACACTCCTTGCGTTATAAATACAGACACAATAGAGGTCAGAAAATGCATCGTATTATGTCATGGAACAGAGTTGGTGGTTTTTGGTTGGGGTTTGCAGTTCAAAGTGAGCATAATGGTGTAAATACTTTTTTTGCAGTGCAGGAGAGTGGAGGTTCAAGTGGTAGATGGAGAAATGCATTGTTCATCTTTTATTGGTGATTTTTATTAGATATTTACAAGCATTTAACAAAGTGGTTCAAATTTTACATGGTAAAGGTATCTGCACGGTAGACCAGATTCGTGGTGGTTTGTCCAAGTCCAAATCTCCAAGTCCAAGCATAAAAGATCAAGCAATAGTAATAATGATAATATGCATTGTTTATGTCATAGCGTAACATTTATTTGCACGAATTGGAATTTGTTCAAATCCTCAATATACATAAAAAATATACCCGTTACAAAAAAAACAAAACAAACAAAATGGAGGGTGCAAAATACAAAAGTATGATTTTTTACAGAGGTGTGTATTGTGTATGTTGTATTGTGTGGATGTCATAAAATTGAGTCACGTTACCAATCACATAAATCTTGTTTTTATCTACTGATATTAAGTAGAGCGCTCGTTCCGTTTCTTATTCTTGTTCTTGCTCTTGCTCTCGCTGCTCTGGACTCTAGACGTTATGAGGGGAATCCAACTTTATTGGTTGTAAACAAGTCCAAGACTCTTGTCCACAACACGATCAGAGCAGACCAGACCGGATTCAAAGTATTGTGTAGACATCTATACACACTGCATAGCTACAATAAAAACCGCAGGACATGACATGATATGACACGACACGTCATGTAAAATACTTTGGTCATAAATCCACAATCCACAATCATATTTTGTTTTTCCCATTTCATACTTTGGTTGCATCTACGTCTATTTGGTATTTGGTTTTGAAAATAGATTTGAACTCTGCTGGAGATTTTTTACAGCTACAGCTTTTGTATTTGTATTTGGTATTTGGTGCCTTCACACAAAACATGACAACTGGAGCACGTTTAATTGTAAGCTTAAAAAGTTGAGATGAAACCTTATTGTCTTAAAATTCGCATAGTTTTTGACTCTACAGTCTACAGTTTACAGTTTAATCAAAATTAAAACCCAAGGAATTTGAATAATAAATGTAGTTGAGGCACCCTATCCAAATCTGGTTTCTACATACATGAAAAACTTTTTAAAATGAATTTTCATGTGTCTGTGTAATCTTTGATTGATTTTGGCCAGCAGCTTTTTACATATGTAGGCAGCATGACATTTACATCTACAGTGTACAGCTACATGCGGCTTGTTTGCGTGTGTCAGAAATTTCTGGGATTGAAATGAAACCTTTGATGAAAATGATGTCTTTGAGGGCCGCTTTTCAATCTCCACTCATCATTCATTCATTTTATTACACATTTGTCATCTCTTTTTTAATTACTCCATGAAATATCTGTGATTCACTGTTGAGCTGCATCAAGTTGTATTTGGAGTTGACAAAAACCGCTGACATTATAGTGCAAGCAAGTGTGCATGGTACTTGGAACAATGGTATTCGGATTTGCTGGATCTGAAAAGGGTAAACAGTAAACAGTAGAGAGGATTGAGAAGTGAAGATGCAGAATTCAAAATGTGACTGAAACGGGGATTCCCGTGTTTAGAGTCTTGAGTGTAGAGTGTAGAGTTTAGGGTTTAGAAAGATAAAAGAGGAAGTACTGTTGGAAAGGTTGAATGGTTTATCCCCGATGGCATTTTGCAATGCAATTTAAACGTACCCACCACCAAATCCTAGTAGGTGGTGCAGCAAGAATGTGCAATATGTATTGTGTATCGTGTATTGTACTGATAAACAGGAACGACGACAGCAAAAACCGACATTTCCCATTTAAAATTATTAGAATTCGTAGATATATTCCTATGTACTCCGTATGCTCTTTTCCTATCTCCAACTCTTACAAGTTGCAAGTCTTTTCTCCCTGTGGACAAAAACAAAAACAGCCTCAACTTTAGTATTTGCTGTTTACTGTTGGATTGGATTGGATTGGTTTGAATTTCCATTTCAATTCCAGCGACAAGAAGAAAATTGTGCGAGAAGAAGGGTAATGAAATTTTATAACATCTATTAGCCTTCTAATATCTTCATGGAGAGGACAAAAAGGGGAAACGAATGGAAAGCAAAAACACACAACTACAAGAACAAGAAGGAGAAAAAAATACCCTTTGACTACATTCAAATATCTGTATAAAGTATAAATGCGGATATATTGTAAAACATTTTACATCTTACACAAAACAGAATAGAGAAAACCTTCACCCTTTTGACAATTTGAAATTTTCAGACAAAGGTATTGCATTACAACAGCTAATCTTCTGCTTCTGAAGCTGCTACAGGCTACAGGCTGTGGACTGCGGGTGAAAGACTATACATCACGTGTATGGTGCATATTGTGTATTAGAAACTACTGTCTGCCTCATTTTTACTCTGGGTAATGTGTAATGAAATCTTTATTCCTCTTCCAATTTTGAAATTCCTTCGGCGTGAAATTATCTTTTAGGGAAATAAATCAGAAATTGATTCGTTCAGCTCCTTAACTTTTACTTTATGCATTAATGCCCCATTCTAATTCTTTTCTCCAGTGTTGGACTCTCTTATCTCTATTCAAGGGAAAACGGTTCAAGATTGAGTTTCATCTGTCTTCGTTTCTGCTGCTTCTTGACGAAAAACTACAGTTTTTTACGAGGAAACTCAAATTAGCTGTTTAAAAATCTAAATCTTCTGCTAAAGACACTTGTATTTTCTCTATATTATGCAAAGATACTTTATATTTCATACCTCTACAAAATTCTTGTAGACGAATGAAACACCTACCATCTACCATTTACGAACGTGCCTAAAAGCTTAAAATACTAAACATTGTTATTTTTCCATGGTTATAAAATTATTAACGGACGGAGGTTCAAGTTGAATAATATGTAATTTCAATTCAGGTTCTATTATTGCTTTGCATGCTACTTTTTATTTTTTAACCCATAAAATATTGAAAGGATATTTTATTTTATTTTTGTACCGACTTACTTTTCACTATACTTCCACTTTGAAAAATATTAAGTATAGACATCTGTACAACTGCTCCTATCTGCTACATTTCACATACAACATCCAAACACCCCAGTCACCAAGTCACTTTGAGTCATAAAAGTATTTTCGTGTACTTCTCTTACTCTTACGAGTTATCCCATCTTCTTTTTTAAGAGTCGTTACTATTTGTATCTGAGCATGTAAAATGTGAAAAGGTCGAGCATTAGCCAAAGAACACTTAATGGAATATAAAATACAGAGGAAAACTAATGGAAAATCAGGTAGTTGTAATAATAATCATCATTATACCAATATACAATCTTTTCAGTAGCAGTTTCAGATAAGTTTTAGATAAGTAGTTGTTTTATTTTTTATTATTTTTAAAACGTATACATACTTAGAACCTTCAAACATCAACAGTCTACATTCTACAATCTACAGACACATAAACAGGTGCATGTTATACAAAATACCTACCTAGAGCATAGATGCATAGAATAAATTCTTTTTGCTTATCTTATTAATTTTTTGCAGCTAGCTGAAAGAAACAATATAACCTGTCCAGAGTCGAGAGTCGAGAGTTGGACGTTGGACAAAGTTGCATATTTTGATGTGTAATCTACACTGACAGGTACATTTATGATATGGCTGCATACATTTATAACCTTTTCTTATATTGTGTATTGTGTATTGTGTATATTTAGAATAGATAAAGGCTTTTTTACTATTATTGTTCCTACCACTACAAATGCTGCCGATAAGGAAGCGGGTTCTACATAATTCATACTACATAGTACATAGAAAGTTATCTGTTGCTGCTTCTGAATACAATATACAATAAAAGAGATTACACTTTAGAGCTTAAATTACAAGGGATGAGAGAGCGAGAGCGAGAGAGAGAAAGGCTTCTTGACTCTTGGCTCTACATTCTAGATTCTAGGCTCTTGACGGCGTAAAAACAAGAGGCACAAAGCGACTAACTCCCGACACACTGCAAACTGCAAACTACTACGTTGATTATTTATAGGTCACCTGTGGGTAAAAGTTAATCGCAGTAGTTGTTCTTCTTGCATACTAAATAGACAAATATATTTCAAGATGGAATGAAAAATATCTAAATTTTTCAAATGGGAATGACTTTTACTTTCAAGATTTAAGATTTAAACCAAATCATTTGCTTACAACACTGGTTCATCTGACTTTGGTTTCAAGTTTCAATAGTTTAAATTATGACTATGATTGTGATTGTGCATTGCGCATTGTTCATATACGTGTGTACTTTACACGAAACTGACTCTCATTTCATCACGCCATACATAATTAGATGAACAATAGAAATAGAAAATGAAATTAATTCCACTATGGAATATTATCAAAACGAATATTCTAATTTATCACATGTGGGGTTTATGTTTTGTACTTGGTATTTTGCATGGAGCAAAAATTCTTGAAAAATCCCTGCAAAATAATACGGCTACAGATTGAAAAAAAAATGCTGAGTGACCTGAAAACTATTTCACTACAGTGTGAACATTATTCGCCATGGATTTTGCAGTTTGGAGTTTGCAGTCAAGGTCAGTAACAACAACAAGTATACAACAGGTTTCACAAAACTATCGACTATTTGTCCACTTTTGCCGAATATCTATCTCATATATTACACACTCACACAAACACGTATAGACACACACACACTTGATGCAAAATCTCATACTGTGAGCATCAATTATTGAATTCCTCCACAGAGACGTCAACAGACAAAGATAAAGGAAAATAAGAATATGTGAAAGAACAAAGACTTTTATGACTCTTCATGTCACTATGAATTTTAGTGGGAGTAAAGAATAAAGCATCTAGTATCCACTATCCACCTGATGCACACTGAATTGTACATTGGACATTGGCTATTGCACATGACACATAACATACATGGGGCATTTGACAGAGTTCAAGGGTTAAAATTTTTATGTAAGAGTTATTATATTCGCAAATTTTCTGATGTCTTTTTGAAAACTAGAAGTTGTCCGTTTCTGGTTTTCTGCTCACTTAAAGCGCGTGCTTTATGGAAGTTGACGGTGAGGTTTCATCAATTTGCAGATTTTTCATCAGTCAGTAAGTTTTCATCAGAATCCTCAGTCATCCTCATCCAAGTTTATTGTATATTTCTAATGCGGCATTTTTGCCTTAATAAGCGTAAATCATATTTAAATCGTACATCTTCTTGGCAGGCTTTCAGGGTAATAACTTTGTTCGTTGTTGAGGTATTAAATGTAGTGATGCATGTATGATTATTGTTGATTAAAAATGACTACACATTAGCTTAAACTCTTTCCCCTACTCAAAACTCAACACTCAACACTCAAAGTTCAACGCTCAATACATCAAAGGTACTGTTTAAAATGTCCATAGAATTATAAAATCCTTGAGATGTGCCAAATCCATTAAATGTAAATAAATTTTGATTTACATTTCATAATGTGGTATAGTTCATAGGTTCTAGTTATAGAAAAATTCATTTTCCAGTGTATTACATTTTTTCACTGTGGGCTTAAAATATTTTACTGGATTCTCTAATTCAAAGATGAAATCCGATGAGTTGAGCTGAACTGAGTCTAACCGACAGATAGAAAGCTGAGTCAAAAAGTGGAAAACTAATAATAACAATAGCAAAGGCAGCATTTGTATAGCACAATGGAATGGCAAGATGATGAATGCATGGGAATAAGAGGGTGTTTTACACCTTCCTCCGTCTTTTTGTTGTAGCTAAATACAAGAACACTCAGTGTACAGTGCACATTGTACATTGGATATTGGGCATAAATAAAGTTCACAGCTATACCATAGATTTACCTACGTAAATTTACGTATTAAGAAAAAAAAGTCAAGTATTATCATTATCATTATTTCTACACAGTACTCCATATACAGTATACTAGGTGCATGTGTAACCAAAATAGACGGAAATAGTGTATAAACAGTACACATAGGTAAATATACAGTTTAGAGTGTAGAGTCAAGTTCTTTGCAAGCTGGGAACTGGGAATTTTTGGAGCGGTGGAACTGAAGTTGTATTTTGTATAAGGTATAAAGCTAGAGCTGGAGCTGGAACTGGAGTTAATGAAATGAAGCAGGAGAAAATCCTTCACGACAACTAATCACATAAAGAAAAAAAACCAGGGGAAAAAGTCGGACTGAAGAGAAGAGGCGTGAAAAACACCACACCACACATTAATCAGAACTGAATTTGTCTGCTGGCATTAGAACAAAGCCCTATCAAAATATTTTCCTTCCAACACCACTTTGTGTGTTTTCATTCTCTATTTGTTATTATTGACTTGCCTATGTATGATGTACAATGTACATAGAAACTAAACCATTCAACCAAAATGCCTGCCTGTTTGCCTTTTTCCTTCTCTTCCCGCTACGCTATAGCTATATTCCTACATTTTTTCTCCATAGCTACAAACTACAAATGTTATGTATGTAGATTGTTTTCTCTTCATAACTTATTTATCCATACTCCGTACTCCTTACTCTTCTATATAGGATTGTGGATCTATAAATATGTATTGAATAACCATGTTTACAAATAGTTAGGGAATCTTGATGATGATCATCATGCTCCATGTTCCATGTTCCATCTGTCCAGCGTCCAACATCCAACATCCAGCATCCAGCATCCACTATATATTCGGATATTTAACACTCCTTTTACTTATAGTTTCTATCGATATTTCCCTCCAGTTGCCCTATAAAGAAGAGTGAGTATAGATTCAATATACAATGTACAATGTAGGCATATGTACAGTGTACAGAGTACAGAAGAAATAATACTAATCATATGGACACGAATGCCCAAAGCTTCAAAGCTTCAAATGCCTCTTTAAAATAATGGTACAACAACACATGCAGTATACTGTATACATTGTATCGAGTAGATGTGTATAGGAGAAAATGTACTGTTTATTTATATGTACATATTGAAAATGAATGAGTCGTGTTGACATTGTTCATGTTTTCTCATTTAGTGTTTAGACTCTAGAATCCAGACTTGATTCCTTGAAGCCCCAAGATTGGATTTTTTTCCTCTTCCCTATTTATCCCCATTACCTCTTTTCTCTCAGCAATCAACACCATCCAGGTTCGTAAATCGACTTTGGTCTAGCTCAAGGTAGAAGGTAGTGCATGATGCATGATGCACGTAGTTAAGCCTGCATCTTGAATATTGAATCTTGAATCTTGAATCTTGCATCTATACCTTATCCAGTTGAAATTCAGTTAGAGTAAAAAAAGGAGTGTACTGATATTTGTTTATGTACTCGTTCAATGTACAATGCAATCTGTATTGTGTATTCAATGTATAATGTAGCTTCAACAGACTATATATAGACAAAAAAGAAAAAGAAAGATGCATACGATAAAAAGTGCATCATGATATTCATGATATACACTGTACGTTGTACATTGTGCATATCATCATAATCCTACAGAATAACAAGGGAGATAATGTAAAGATGCAATGATGCATCTCGTTGCATCTGCATTAAATTATCGCCTCCCTCCGGTCATCTGAATATCTACATTCTATACTCTATATTCTACATTCTACTTATTACAAATAGAAATATAGATAGAAAAGTGTGTTTAACTATAGTCCAAATCTACAAAGTGGTTGCTCATGAGTAGATTTCATCAGGTTGCAAACAACAACAAAAACAGAGTAATTTACAATTTGTTATTTACATGAAAGTTCACACTTTCACATTGCTTTCTCAGCAGTTAACTCAGTTAATGCATGAAAAACTGGGTAATCACATCATTGTCTGTGTATTTTGTACTGAGTATGTTGTACTTAGATTTTTTGATAGATATTTGATATGTAATACATCGATCTCCACTTCCTCATCACTCTTCTCTCAATTCTCTGAGAAAACTCCCAAAGTTCCAAAGTTCCCTCCCACTGAATTTTGTTCCTCTGCAACTTATTGTTTACCTGGACGAATATATAATAATATTCAAGAGTCTAGAGTCCAGAGTTTAGAGTTCTTTAAATTTTCCAATTTATAGCATTGTGCACTGCCTATAAGAAATGAGGAAAATGAGCAGAGATTGGAAATTAATTATGTAAATTTGAATGAATACGAGTAGCTTTAGTTTTTCTTCCAATTTCTTACAAATTACTGCTTCTATAAGACCATCTGTAATACGTACATACATACATAGTATCTGTTCTCAAAATAGAATGAAGCTACCAAATACAAAACCAGAAACCAGAAGTCAATATTGTAAAAAAGTTTCTAATTTACATAAATTAATGTCTGACTAATTATGCAGGAGGTAACTTGTAATTCCTATTGTTAAATTGAGGCTAGAATCTAGAATCAAGAACCAAGAATGATTCATTATTACTTGTACATTATTTTTAAAATTAACCGTGCATGAGTGCAGTAAATTATACTTTCTAACGCTCTAATGGTTCAATGTGACATTTTCACTCATATTTTACTAAACAGAAAATCATGATATGCTCATCATTTTCCATCTTAAAAACGACTAGGATGATAATGATGATGATTTCTAGTTTATTGTTTAATTTGAGTCACACAAGCGTGAAGAATATTACTAGGATAATTGATGTGTCATGTTTTGCACATGTTTAAAACAAGGGTATGCAAAGCATTATGTGTTGTGATGAAGGATTGAAAACTGCAGATGCCCAATACTCAATATTCAATACTTTGTTTATTTGTCACGACTGTGGTTATGATTTTTATTACAAACATATTGATCAGGACATTTATGTCCAAACTCCAAACATGTGTATTACCCTGTCACGAAAAGTCCATATTCTACACTACATAATGCATACTCCATACTCTATACCCTCTAGACACTAGACACAAATGGTAAAAAATTATAAATGCTTTTCTCCAAAATACAAAACACACAACACACGACACACTTCCGCATCATCATCATGCACATTCAATGTGACCAACTTTTGCCAGTTTTAATGTTCATGGTTTTGGTTCATTTAATTACAAATTACAAGGTACAAAGCTGTTCATAATTTGACCATTCTCACTCGCTTGTCACCCCTGTCTACTCTCTACATAGAACATAGACTCTAGATAACAATTCACAGAGTTTTGACAATTATTATTTTTATTGTCTCAAGTATTGGGTGTTGTGGGTATGCGGACTTGAGCTAGTTTGGTTTTTAGACTTCATTTGATATTTTATGGTTTGTATTGGTCGCCAGTAGCACAAATGCTCTTCAATTTATTCTTCAGAGACTGTGTATAATGTATACTGTGTAATTTTTGGCTGCAGTCATGTGCCGTATAGCGTATAACGTTTAACGGGGAGTGTGAAAATCGAATCAAAGTTATGACCGTTGAAAAGTAGAATGACAGCTCGGTTTGAATCATTTGTGTACGATATTTTTTTAACGTATGAATATTTACATTCATATTTTCTATGTATGATGTATGCTGTATGCAGTATGTAGTGGGTTGGGAATTGGGGAAAAGAAAAGTAGATTTGGTCTATTAATTTTCTCTACCTCTGTGGCTCTCTTTTTGAGACAATAAAATGGAGCTGGAAGGCTAAAAGGGGTAAAATAAATACTGTACATTATGCACTGTATACTGTATACATATGCCTAAAATACACTCTTTCTTTTCTATTTGTTATACATAAAGTCTTAAGGCACACGAGCATATATGTAGATTGTAGATTGTAGATCCCTCCAATGCATCTACATTCTACATCTGTAAATATTAGTTTCCTCTTTCTCGGGCGAAACCTTATTCGAACTGTACGCATTTCACAAGTAAAGTAATAATATTTACTGATTTTGTTGCATAGTAAATACTTTAAACAAAGGAGGAGGGAACATGAATATTGGTAGCATATTATCATATTTTAATAGCATTGTTTATTTACTATTTACTATTTACACGTTGATACTGATAGTTGATGGAAAGCTGCTGTATGTGTTATAGTTTGTGTGATGTTTCAAAGGATATAAAATGTAAAATTTCTTTAAATGATGTTATGTTGTGTGTGGAAGCCTTGCAAATACAGAAGTTAAAAAAACAATAAATGTTCCACCCTCCACCTAGAAAATATTGTTGTGGTTTTCACAACACAACAAATAAAACTAACATTCCCAGAGCGATTGACGATCGACTTCTTTTCATTTGTTTATTTATGATCCAAATGTGTTGGAAAGAAAACCTTGTAAGGATATTTAATGCAATTGCAGTCTAAACTTCATATTTCCACCCGAGATTGATATGCCAATGATATAACATATATTATTTTCTAGTAACTTTCAATTGCTTCACTTCTGCTTTACAAATTTTATATTTTTTGTTCTAGAACTTAATCGATTTTTAATTCCAGTTTGTAGTTAGTCACGTTTTCACCCACGCCTTGGTCCGTGGTATTGTGTTACAAATTCAGGAATTGTGTGCCTCAAGATGAACTAACATGTTACACAATGAAATTAGTTGGTACAAATTTTGTAAAAGTGAGTCATAAAATTTAATTTCATCCAAGTCAATAAAGGTAGTTGTTGAATTAAGTGTAGAACATGTTTTAATTTGATTTTTGGTCTTCAAACTTCAACCTCATTTTTTGTAGTGCTCATTCTCAATATTTACGTTTACGTAATACAAATGACACATCAATAAACGTTTAATGTCTTTGCTGCAATTATGAACGAATCATCTATCGGAATTTGAAAACAAATCATTTTGTTTCTAGCGCACTCCGCATTTTTTCTTTTTCGTATTTCAGTTTTAAAACGCATACAATTCTTAAAGGTACTGATTATGTAATTTCACATTCAGCCTTGAACTTTATAACAAACCATAGAAAATATCTGCCTAAACTTAAATTTCTCAGTAATTTTTAGTGGTGTAATTTTGAGTGCTAACGAGCTAAAGGAAATTTATATTTTTATCAAAAATCAACTAAAGGCAAATATCTTCGCCTAGAGCCTAGAGACATATTTTACTTTTATTTCTCAATTTTAGCTTAATTGAACTGTTCTGTTGGACATAATCCATGTTTTTACTCTTTTCCCCTTTTTATTTCGGATCCAAATTCTAATTTAGTAATCTCTATTTAGAAAAATGAGGTGAGAAAAACGATTAGAGAGGGTAAGATTTTTGAACCTTTCCCTTCATTTTCAGGTGAATATAATTGACGCTTTTCTTTATCCTAATAATTGAAAGGTGTGTATTTTATATTTTGTATTTTTACCTTTAGAGAAAATCTGAAACTCAAAACTTTTAAATAAAAAATTAAATTGCTTAATCGGTTTGTCAGTAATTATAACTGTATTATGCCCTTTTGATGCGTTTCTCCAAGCTCAAACTGACTTATTTTGGTTTTTCGGAGTAAACATTTAACGGATGGAAAGACATTAAAAATGTAAACATTTTAGTTTTTTTGTGCATAATTTGAAAACTTTGAAAAAATACAGAGTATTTCAGGAAATTTTATGTGTACTACAGTACTAAAATACGCATTACATATGTAAATGATTTGTGTGGTGTAGAATTGAGAATATTGTATAAAGGAAGGTGAAAGGATCATAATTGATAAAAAAAAGTGTCAACCACGAGAGAATCATTTTTTATTTCACTTTTTGTTCTTTTTTTATCTGTACTATTTTGTATTTGTCATCCTACAGGTTTTATAGAGTACGGAGTGGGGAGCCACAAAACACATGGAGGAAATATAAACTGTATATAGTGTAGAGTTTTGAGTTTAGAGTTTTAAGGTTTGAAATGAAGTGGAGGAAGCCCAGTCAAGATTGCAGCAGGACATCATCCTGTGTGTTGACTTTAAATTTGAGCTCAATTTAGTTTGTCCCACAATAACAAATCATGACCAACAGGCGTTCCATCAAGCCTCCAACCCCCTCTCAAAACTTGGATAGAAACAAAACAACAACCCCACACAAAAAAATAACACAAGCCGCGTTTCTCCGTTTCTGTTTCTTCTGTCTTCTTATAAACCGGAAGAGTTCATAATAATACAATTTTTTATTCTTGTTTATTGTGTATATCTACAAGTAAAAGTACATGCTCGTGCTTATCTTTCTACCTTCGTTTGGCTATTAATAGTAAATAGTAAATCGTACGTTTGAACTAATGCTGTACTGTGGACTACACACACTACACACTTCTTGATTCTAAACTCTTTATATATATTGTCCCATCTCGTATTTTGTCTTCTAATAATAAATATTTGTCGTTAGAACTTAGAACATGTCCCAAAAAAGTCTAAAATGGATTGTCAAATTGCCTGCCTTCAACCTGCACCTATCGTTCCCTTGTTCTAAGATATTGTAGATAGTCGAGAGTAGATAGTAGATAGATCGTAGGTCTAAAATCCAAAAGTGACTCTTGGGGTCTCTGCATACAACAGAGTGAACAGTGAAGATGAGATAGTCGCACTCCTACTGCGTCTGAGTGACAATCACTTTTTCTGTGTACACATTTGTCATATAAAAATAAAAGTAAGGCAAAGAAAAAACTGAAACGAATGGACAGGAAAAAATACAAAAAACAAAAGTGCCAGAGTGTGCATTTACCATTTACCATTCACACTCATTTTTTAACAAGCAAAAAGTTACTAGAAAACATATGATCTGTTATGCATTATGCATTATGTAATATTTAAACATGCTGACGTCATCGTTCTTCATTGCTCATAGTTTTTTACTGTAAAAATCTCAATGTTTTTTGCATCTGAATGATCACTTGAGTTATGAAATAAATAATTTGCAAACTATTTAAAATTGCAACTTGCAACACATATATGTGTACAAAAGTTATGCAAGCTCTCAAAAAACCGTAAAAGTATATAATAATAAGATCGTCACAGAATCATTACAGTGTAAATAAACTCAATCTTCTTCGTTCTTGGTTTTTTATAGAAGCAAAAGAAAAGGAATTTTTAGGACTGAAAATCGAAATACAGATATTTGAATTTTGAAGAATGTTTAATTTCTTATTCATAAGGATGCAATTTAAAAAATACAGATTACAGATTTCAGATGTTTTGAGCCATGAGCCATGAGCCATCAGACATGAGCAATGAAATAACAAAGATAATTTGTATTTTTTTTTTGTAAATTACAAATAAATACTTTCTATATACTTAATACCTGTGCTCTGTGCCCTGTGCTTTGTACTTTGTACAAGAGGGAAAAAATTGAAAGGGGATAAATACTAAAATACTAAAATGAAATGATGGAAAAGATCATTAAAATGTCTACACATAGCTAAAATCCAACTAAATAATTAAACCAACACAGAGAAGAGGCGAATGTATGTACATATGTAGTCAAAAGCGGAAAACGATCTTCTAATGATTGTTTTGGTACTTCATTACTCTGACAGAATGCCGTAAAAAGGATACAACGTGTTGCACAGAAATTTGTCATAACGTAATGTGTGCTATTACACCAGACACGTTTAGAGTTTAGAAATAAGAAATGATGATGGTACAATGTACAATACATTAGCCGTACTCCAAACTTTACACTTTAAGCTGCATTAAAAGCATGTAAAGGGATGTTTGTAAATAAAATTAATTACTCATCTCTTTCTGGAAATGGAAACCAAAAACTTATCCTCGTCTGCCATTTCACAAACAATTGGAAAATGCAATTTTTCACGTATGTTTAGGGAGGATCCATCGTTATACATTTTTTTCCACCGACTGTTTTTTGTCTTTTCTTCTAATGTATTTCAGTATTTTCCCCTTGCTCATTTGCACCTTGTTGACTCGCTCTCTATATGTAGTCTTACGACTTCACTTGTTTGCCTGCAGTCGATACTAGATATTATATCTTACGTGCATCCTCTCGCCTCTTGTCCTGATTCCTGATTAATTTGACCGGTAAATTTCTAAAGTAATTACATGACTTTAAACTAAGTACTTATCACCTGCCTTATTTTGTCCAATGTCCAAGTTTACGCCCACACGTACACAATATTTTTTGCTTTTTGTTTTTTCTATCGATAGCATTCAACTTCTCCTCATTTTCATTTTCTATAAAATAATTTAAATGAACCTTTTCCCTGTTATATTCACCATATCTCCCTCAACCTCATTTTAACCATCCATTCCTTCAAGTGTGAACATTGTACATTGTACATGCTAAAACTTTATATATATTTTTTTTTATTCATTCATTGGCAGACAACAGGGTCTATGACTCTAATTATAAGTATAAATATATATTTTCTAATACAAATAAAGTTAAAAATCCCCCCTTCGGGACGATTTTATATCGCCTTGAAAGCATAAATGCTTGAGGCTCCGGAAGCGAAGCTGCTGACTATTAAAA